>JAFNEN010002111.1:0-19610 GCA_019343175.1 Oedothorax gibbosus
ATTGTATTTATTTTTTATATGATAAATTAAAAAACACGATATCCGGTGAATTTAAAAGATTTAGTAACACTCTTGGTTCAATTTCATACCAAACATCCCCAATTGCCGTTTTAACTCTTTTATGGTGAAATATTTGGTTCACATTTACAGGTTAACATCTCAATTCAATCTAAATCCAGACCAAATGCCTACCATTCCATCACCTTAAAGTTTTACCACGAATTCGAGGGTTTGGAAACATGCATAGACCGTTTTTCTCGATGAAACGTGCAGTCTTTACCATATAAATATCCCAAAAAACAACAAATTGTTCTTTTTTGAACTTTACTACAATGCAGAGATAGTATTCTCTTTAAAAAAAACCGTCCCTTCAACATAAATTCACTTTTCAACTAAACCTTTTCAGTGAAATTTTGTGGCTCAAAATGTCTTTTGTCTAAACTTTTGTGGGACGGACTATAGAAAATTTTCTTCAACAGCTCAACTCGCTCGCAGGAAATTTCATTCAAAGGCAAGGACGTTAGATTCAGATGGATATGCTTTGCTAAAAAAAAGTGAAGTCATAAAAATAACGTGACACACCCAACGAGACCACTCTGCACGCCAGGGCCGTAACTTCAACTTTTTATTGGGGGGGGGGGGGGGGGGGAGACGACGTTTTGGCGCCCTCTTAAATTGATGCCTCATTATTTTTTAATATTTATTACTAATTGGTAGAGTAGTTCTAATTATTAACTGCTAATTACATTAATTAGTAATTATGAATAAATTGAATAACTAATTAAATAATTATTAATTTTTATTTCATGTAAATTAATTACCATAAATTTATTTAAATTCAATTTAAAACTAAATTTGAATAAGTAAGCATTTCTTCAGTTTTTAAAACAAATTTAAACTTACAATTCAAAAATTCGATGTTGCCGACTTAGCTTCGGCAAAACTAAATTAATTATGATTAATGAAAAATCAAGGGCTAATTAATTCTAATTATTTAACGAAAAATCAAATTAATCTAATTAATTAACGGAAAGGGACAATTTATTATGATAAATTAACAATTAATATTAAATATTAAAAATAAAATAATTTATTAGATATAAAAAATATATATATAATTATGTTAAGCTATCAACTTTAAAAAAATATTAAAGGACACTTAAACCCCTTACTTCTAATTCAGGTTAATAATTTATTGTTAGAAAACAAAAATTTCACGTGCATTGGGAAATCAAAAGCTGCTATTTAACTAGATGATAATTAACAAATATAAGCCTAACATTATATTTGCCCCTACAAATAACATTACAAAAAGAAAATTATAAAAAAATAAAGAGAATAATTAATAATATATAAAATACATACAACAAATCACCACTTACCTCTTACGCTTTGAAGACTTTCGTAATTAAAAGTACGGAATTTTTTTGCAAAATTAAGTAATTTTGGTTATTTCATTTAAATAACCAAAACTGGCCCGCACGGCAGCCATGTTGAGATCTGTTTGAGAAGTTTTGTAGAATAAAACAGTACTAAAATTGCGTTTTTTCAGAAGCTGTTATATCGAAGTCTATGGCTATAGTAGCTTTTAGAATTTTTTTTTAGACGTTGTACTTTTGTAATTCATAAACTATGTAGGATCGTTTTTTAGGAACTTACATTTCTCTTCATCGAATTTTTCTTATGTCAAACTCAATTTTTCTTAATAAACACACTTAATGGCCCGTAAATAAGCATTAGTAGTTAAAATAATAAAACACCTAAAAAAGCTCAATTTTACTAATTTAGTAATTTTTAATATTAATTAATAAAAAATATTTATAATTATTATTTAATAAATTATTTATTATGAAGACGAAATATGAATTTTAATATGCTCAATAATTTATATTTTTGAAAAGATTTTAAAAAAAAACAATGATAGAATTGAATTACGGGCCATTTATAATTGTTTATTCAGAAAGATTGGGTTTAACAATTTTTTCGCTGAATAGAAATCATACTATCCAAAAACAATTTAACAGTTATGTAATCATAAAAGTACTATATTAACGTTTAAAAAAAATCAAAAAGCTACTAGCCATAGACTCTGATACAAACCCCGCAATTTTAGTACAGTTCTGTTCTACTTCTCAGCATCCCAGCTCTTTACTTCCCATGTATCCGCTCCTCTAGAAAGTGTGTGATGTGAGGGCGCAAGTATTAACTATCTCCACGGTTCAAACCCCCCACCCTTCTTGGATACGTTACTGGCCCATGTCATCCTTGCCCAAAGCAGGCCCCCACAGGGTTTTTCCTTATCTTAGGTCATAAATTCCACAACCCCAAATGTTGGTTGCAAAAAAACTTCCCTTCTGCCACGTATACTTCTACACCACCAGTTCGGGGAATTCCAGGAGGGGGCTATTTCGCGATAATTGATCAGTGAGAGGAAGTGATCAGGGTGGAATATTTTGCTTTTTCGCTCGACCTTTCTTCTGACTGAAGCGGTAAGAATTTTCGAAGGAGTTTGGTCTGAAAAATTTGGCGGGAAGAAATTATTGAGGGAAATTTTCAAAGGGCGCCTTGCTTGGGCACCCAAAATGAAATATTAAATAAGGAATTTTTTACTTATTTTTGTTAAATAATTGTTTTAAGAAATTGTAATTGTTAAAAACAGTAAAGAGGACACCGTTTTGGGCGCCTAACGGCGCCCAAAATGGCGCCCTTTGCAAAATTATTAGCCCTTTCCCCCCTATAAGTTACGGCCCTAAATCGATTTATTTGCCAGACTTGTCGAAATATTTGACAATTCGAATGGTTTGTTTATGGGAAAGAAGGCAATGCTTAACTGTACCAAGTAAAAAAGAAATTAAAACATTTAAGTAACTTTTTATGAAATGAGGTTTTGAAAAACGGCGTTTTACGTCCCAGTTTATCAACAAAATGGCTCAAAAATTGAAGAAAAAAAATTGTATACCAGAGTTTTTACTTTTACAGCGTAGTTACATTGATAAATATGTAGAAAATCTGTATAAATTTTTAATAACTAGCGTTTTTAAAATACACGACCTGGAATATATCAGCGGATACCTTAAACCCGTTCATTATCAGGTCACAGGCAGCGTACGTCCTCTCAATTCCATCATGAACGACCAGTAAAGTTCGCCTGTCACTCCTTAGCATTTCAAATATTTTGATTGTGGAAGAGTCCACTTTGAAAAAGGGTATGGAAGGTTTTGGATTAAGCAAGAGTTACTATATTTGGCGGTTCATTGCTTTTATGAGCGCACATTTCTGTAAGGTTTAGAAACAGATTCTCTCTTGAACGGCAGTTCAAATTTGCATCGGGCTCACTATTATTGCATAGCTATATTTTAACATATAGCGTTCCCCGAAGTCATTCTGAAATGTGTTAAATAAAACATACTACAGATGAAAATCTATTGATGATCAAGTCAAGATAAAAAAAAAAGAGAGAAATGCATTTGCAATAATGACGGCCATCAGCAACTAACCATAAAATAACCTTCCTTTCACCAATAACTCATGTGTAGTTTTAGTGTGACACATTATTTCCAACCAAACTTTCCCAACAATCCCCTATGCTCGCCAAACGCCACCGGATCGGCAGCCCTGCCTCTCTCGGATTCTTTACCTGTTCTTTACCTGTTTCCACTTTTCAAAGTGGAATCTTCCACAATCAAAATATTTGAGATGCTAAGAAGTGACAGGCTGACTATACATACACTGCGTACGTCTTCCACTCTACACTGAACAGCTGTAGCAACAGCTTTGCTAGCCAAGTCTATACTGCCGCTGCAAGACAGAAGACCATATCTGCAATTTTGGCATTGTCGAGTTATTAGCAATAATGCACATAAAAAGAAATAATCTACCTCATTTTGAAAGCTAGTAAGAGCGTAACTACATTAGAACTATGTCAGTATCAACTTTTTATTTTACCTTGGCTTTTAATGAAACGAATTTTCTTCATTTTCCAAAAACTCAGTTTTTGCAGACACGGTCTTTTTTCTTACAGTAAAGCGGCAGTAAGCCTGGAGTGAAGGGGTTAAAATGTTTATTCGAAATACAATAAAGTGTGCAATGTCACGCTTGTAGCAGCAGTTTTTAATTTATTACTCTAAATTTCATATTTCTAAAATCAATATTCATATTTGAAAATTTAAGTGACAAAATCTAAAAATATTGAAACGAAATTAAAATGTGACGCATAAATTTTTTTTTAAATATTTTTGTCCGAATGAAATTAAAAAAAACCTGCATTCTAAGTATCAGCGCGGGGCCGTGTGCGAGAGCCGTCCTCTACCCAAACGTCTAAAATGTGTATTGAACAATTTGGATTAAAACTAAACTACTCGGCGCAAGAGCCCACTAGTGGGCCAAGCCTGCCGTGCCCAATTCAGCTTTCATGACCAAGGGGGTGCAAGGCATATGTCCCGGTTAGGCGGTCAACCTCGCACAGGACCCCCAGTGTTTAGTTCCCAATCATGCGTGGTCCTCATTTTATCGACCCAATTAAGGGATGAAAGGCTGAGTGAACCTTGCTCGATCCGGGATAAAATTTGGATTAAAGTAAAAGTTAAAATAGTCTATTTTACACAAAAAAAACCTGACAGAACTTGTTTGTTTATTCATAGCACACCAAAAATATGTATTTTTAACCCTCAAAACCGCGAATTCCACTAAATTTACGTGACCCTTAGCAAAGGTCAAATGCTTATTTTTACAAAATTACTTGCAAAACATACTTCTGAATACATAATTGTTTGAAAAATATGTTTAGATAAAGAATATATGCATAAGATTTTTGTCACTTTTTAACACTTTTAACACAGATTTTTGTCACTTTTTCTTTAGGTAAACTTTTTTCTTTCTTTAACACTAAAGAACTGTAGTAGAGTTGCCCAGTTCAATTCCCGGTTTCCCACACTGATTTCCCATAAACGGAAAATGCATCCAAAATCCAACAAAAATACTCGAGTACTGGCACTGTGTCCTGTGACAAACGTACTACAACCCCTGGCAAAAAGTATCCGATCACCGAAAGCAGTGCCTACGATACGTTCACATCAGTCGTCATTTTTTTACAATTTTAATATTTTTTCAAACCTTAGAGGTTTTTTCTGTGAAATATGACTAAATTTGTCAAGGAATATTAAATATAAACAGAATATAAAATTATAGTTAACACTTTTCACGAGAAAATACATTGAATCGTGAAGGAAAAAAGTTTCCGATCATCCTTTTGTGGAGAAAAAAATATTCGATCGCTAGCGAATGCAACGTATTTTAAGTGATATATGCAATTTTTTTTTGTCGGCGCGTGCGTACAAGATCTAAGTAAACAGTATAAAAGGTTGAATCGTTGTTTCACAGTTAAAACTAGTTTCGAATAAGCAGAAGTATGGATCGAAAGAAAGAATTGTCTTAAGAGCTAAAACTTTTAATTGTTAAACGCTTAAAAAGCGGAATATCTCAAAGAAAGGTTGCTCACACTTTTGCCTGTGCCCAAAGTACTGTTTGCGATTTTTGGAAAAAATATCGCTCTACTAATGATGTCAAAAATCTTCCTCGAAACGGTGGCCCACGCGCAACATTAAGTAGGCAAGACAAAAAATCGGTTGATCTTGCCAAATCTATGAGAAGTTGTGCGTTGAAACAACTTAATACCGAGTGATAGAAATATCGGGTAAAGGTATGTGCACGTACAGTGCGAAACCGTTTAAACGCAAAAGGATTTCACTTCTGCAAAGCCAAAACGAAACCATATAAAAACCATAACAAAAGTCGTCTACAATGGTGCAAGAAACATAAAAGCTGGTCTTCTGATGATTGTAAGAAGGTTATTTTTAGTTACGAATCTCGTATCTGCCTAGAAACTGGAGATGATGTTGGAATCTGTGTGGAGGAGAGCTGATGAAAGGTTCAAAAAAGATTGCCTCAAAACTAAAACTAAATATCAGCGTTAATTTTATGGTGTGGAGTTGTATGACTTCCGAAAGAGTCGGTAAAATGTGTATAGTGTCGTGAACAATTAATTCTGAAGTGTATATTGACATTTTAGAACATTTTTTGATTCCTACCATCGAGGAAAGGTTGGACGACTCCTCCTATTTCATTTTTCAAGATGATAACGCATCATGTCATCGAAGTAAACTGGTCAAGAATTTCTTAAATCGAAATGGAAATTCTCCAATAAAGACTATTGATTGGTCTGCAAATCCGGATCTCAATCTAATCGAAAATGTTTGGAATGTTTTGAAAAGAAACATTGATGAGAGAAGACTAACAAATATGGAAGAACTACGGCTAGCCATCAAGGAAAGCTGGGGTGAACTTCCATCAAATTTATGCCACGAGTTGGTCGCATCCATGCCTCGGCGCTTAAAAGCAGTAATCAAGGCAAAAGGAGGACCCACAAAATATTAAACTGACTTGATCGAATACTTTTTTCCCCAAAAAGGGATGATCGGAAACTTTTTTCCTTTACGATTCAATGTATTTTCTCGTGAATACTGTAAACTACAATGTTATTTTCTGTTTATATTTAATATTCTTAGACTAATTTAGTCATATTTCACCAAAAACCCTCAAAGGTTTGAAAAAAATATAAATTTTTTTCTAAAATGACGGCTGATATGAACGTATCGTAGGCACTGCTTTCGGTGATCGGATACTTTTTGCCAGGGGTTGTAGTTAAATTTGCCTAGTTCAAATACTGATGACGCCGCGTATAACATCACTATAAGTCGCGTTGGCTGCGGTTCTAAATTACGTTCTAAGTGCCGTCGTCAATAGGCCTCATGAAACTCTAGTGTGACCTTAATTCTATGGAACTTAAATGATAGATATAGAGCCATTGATTGGTCCTTTGCCCAAATCCTATCCCGAATTTTTAGAAACCACAATATTGAAGATTTTCAGTTTAAAAAGCAATAAATCTCACAAAGTATAACTATTCACCAAAATGAAATAAAATGAATAATAAATAAATGAATAAATGAATAAATGAATAATGAATAAATGAATAAATGAATAAATGAATAAATGAATAAATGAATACGTTTCAAAACAATAACTTTCAGTTGTACTTGTATGTACCGTTTTACGGTTAAAATAAACAATTTACGGTTAAAATAAACAGCGAAGCACACACAAAAAATCGGAAACTTTTTGTTAAAAGATTCTTTAATTTTTGAAGAAGACTATTTAATAAAATTTTCATGAATAGTGTTTCTTAAGAGTTTTTATGCAATAATGGTATATTTAAAGTACAATATTATTGATTTTATTTAAAAGAATTGTTGTAGGCTACATATTTGTATTTATTTTAAGATAATTATGATTGAGATTAATTTATTCTAATTATTTATTATAAGATTATTTATGTGTGGAATCATCATCCTCAAATGCAGGAGACAGTACAGTCTTGCATTTATAGCATGCCGCGCAGAATTAAAGCTTTGATAGCGGCTAAAGGTGGCTCAACTAAATATTGACTTTTACTAACATTAATTTCACTTTTTTTTAAACTTAATAAACTCATGCTTTTCTAAATTAATGCTGTTTTATTTATGTCAAATAAATCGGTAATTGATTGGATAATATAAAAATAAAAAACAAATCAATAAAACGGTTCAATATCACCCGGTAATTAATATTTTACTTGAAATCTTGCAGTGCGTCTAATAATTTGTCCAGGGACTGTATGTATTGAATATTAAAGGTATCAAAATTTTGTGATACGATATCACAGCAGTGGGCAGGTCAGAGTGGCAACACAAATGCTGAATGAAAATAAATTCTTTTTGGGTCCACTGCTGGTGAATCAATGTCACGTGGGAACAGAGCACTAATTAGGGCACCGATCGAAGGAAATGCTGGAATGAAAGCTGGAAAGGATACGTCAACTGAAAAAAACGGCTGCAATAATTTTTTTTTAATGTTATTCAAAGACACATATTTTTAAAATGCAGTAAATCAAGATCATTTTTATATCGGAGTAGATAACTTAGTAGAAAATCGTACAGCTTGGGACTGGAAATAAATAATGATATGATTTATTAATATTTAAACATTTAAATGTTTAATTGAATTTCAATATTTGAACAATTCCTTAAACATAACTTCCTTAAACATATATTCCCTAAAAAAAAGTTCATAACTTTTGTACATATGTTATATTTTCCACAATTCCTTCTAAAATAAAACCAATAAAATTAACTTTCTTGTTTTTTAACCATTCATAAAAAAAAATAAAGGGTAACCATCTTTTTATCACATTACTTTAATTGGTGTGTTTCAGGGCTTGAATGACAACATAAATGCTACATAAAAATAATTCTTTCTCAAACTTCGATTGGTGAATCAATGTCATGTGGAAACACAGCACCAATCAGAAAACCGATGGAAGGTAATGCAGGATTGAAAGCTGGAAGGAAATACTTCCCCTGAAATAAGCTTATAAAATGTTTTTAAAGGAATAAACTATAGTTGTTTTGTAACACAAATCAAAAATCGTCTCTAGAGTCTTATTTTAGGCCTCTTTTTTTTTTTTAATTATTTTGTGCCAAACAATTATAATTATTACTGAAATTAATTTTTTATAATAATAATAAAAAAAATAATAATAATGTTAAATACTGAACTACTGCAAACTTTAACTTATGACAAGAGATGGCAGCACGTAACTAATGGCGTAAACATTTGAGGAAAAAAATTGTACAGAATTTAAGATATAGTTATTTTTACAAGCCATTTTTTGCATACTAAACGGACTAAAAATAGCCAAAGGTTAAAATCTTGTAGTCATTAAAAAAATCACTTTACAATTCAAAACAAAGAGAGGCCGGCCTACATTTTTTTTTTGTTGAAATCACGTTATGTTACGTTAAAAGAAAAATTGTGTTGTTTCTTTAATATGAACTGGTCTTTTGGTAAAAAGAAGTGAAAACTACTAATTACAGTCGTATTTATAGAATTTGTTTTTCGAAAATTTAATTATTGTTTAAATTATAATTATTTAAAATTAAATGTTTGTAAAAATATAATATAATGCGTATTGTTACCAGTTTACAACATGAGATGGCAGGCCGTTTCTTTAAACAGTTACTGAATGTTAATTTTATGAAATTTCCTTCGATCTTTACATTTTGTAACAGTAACACAGTTTTAATGACAAAACATGAAGAATTTCTTGACTTCGATGCATTATGCTTTAAACTTCAATATAGATCATTTTGGCATATAACTAAGAAGTAATATACATTAAAAACAGATAAGATGCTAGATGCTTAATCAACCAAGGCAGCAGCCCCTAGTAAGCGTGCGTGGCATAGGGGAACCATGCACACTTGCGCTTTTTAATTTTTTTAACTTTAAATGATTTTTTTTAACAGTTAGAAATGGTTTGTAAAAAATAAGACCATTGAAAAAAATTACTTCTAATATATTTTCAGTAAAGATCAGAAAATTTGTTACATATTTAACACACATCACGCAATTTTTTTTTCAAAATGTATATATATTTTAGTCTTTAAAATTATAAAAAAAATTCTTGATATTTCAATTAAATTTAAAATATAAAAGCAAATGTTTTTAAAATATTGAAATTGTAATTTATTTTCTTAAAACTCATTTTTTTTATAAAACATTCAATTATTTTAATATGGAAATATCATAGAGGAAAATATCGAAAATTAATTTTTGAGGTTAGGGTGCTGCAATTTTTTTTCTCTTCTTTATATTTTATTTAAATCAAATTTTGTCTACTAGAATTCTGAACTATTCACTATTCAGCCTCATAAATGTTGTTAATTATTTATAAGTGAAAATCTGATTTTTTCCGTATTTTTCAAGGTACCGTCAGTGCGGGTAACTTTGGTCCAAAATCACAGAATTTTTTTTTACAAAAGAAGAAAAATTAAAATACAAATACGATTTAAACACTTAAAAAATATTATGCATTCTAAGTATTGTACTTCTAGGAATAATTTCCAAGCATTTTTGTTAAATTTTATAAATAAAAAATTGGTGTTAGTTTAAAAAATTAGGACACGGTTTGGATCCGAGCGGGTAACTGTGGTCCAAGCAGGCCCGGACTGGCCCGCCGGCCCGCCGGCCCGCGGGCCGATGCGCCTTTTTCCAAAAAAAAAAATGACTCATTACTTTTTGAACCCTACATTCATCTATCTCCTCGAAGGGTGAAATGCGCATGCGCTTTCGAAATACGATCCAACGGTAAGAAGCGGGAGAGAGTGGGGGAGAGTGAGTCATTTTATGCTGTGTCTTGGGTATGAAACCTATGCATTAAAAGGCGCCTTCACTTCGCTGACGAGACGATAAAATAAACGGTTATATTCAAAGCAAACAATTTTTATTCTTTATCTATTTTAAATGAGGCGCGATAATACGCACCGAAGGTAGAATTGTTAACACTTCCATTTCGTAAAAGGGGGCGTTCGACTTTGATTTTAGTTAAATTAACGTCACACTAGAGTTGAAGTGGGCTATTAGTAATGGACATGTCGGTCAATTGACAAAGAACAACGCAACCTTATATACTTATAATATTTATTGGTGGGATTTGCTTGTCTTGCTTGATCCATTTGGGTCTTGGGAGGTAGTTGGATGAAACAGAATCTTCAAAGGTAACTACCATGGCATGACGCCTCAACACATTCGTCCGAATAAATTTTTACTATATACATTTTAAGTGGGACAATTTGATAAATATTAAAAGAAAAGGCGCCTCCTTTTCATAGAGACGCCATACGGCTTCCTAACACTTACATAAATTTTGATGCTTGGTGACGAAAAGTATTTTAGGCGTTTCATTCACACATATGTTGTGGCATTGGTTTTTAAAGAGGGATCTAAAATATTGGAGCGCCTTTAATTTCATATTAGGGGCTTTTAGAATTCCTTGTAAACATTTCTTAATTTTCCGAGTAAAAACTCATTAATTTGCTAAGCAGAGCGCCGGCGTGGCGCGGTGGATTGAGGCGTCACATGCTGTACTGAAGATACCTTCTAAGGCTCTGTCCTCGTCTAACACTGATGTTGCTGGGCAAAAAGATAATTCCGCCAGTAAATAGTGCCATGACTATACCTTGTCTATCTAGAATGCGAGCCTCGAAGGCATTTTCCTCCCCCATCCCCGCATGTTGTTTTCTTCGAAACGGCGTCAGCATGCCACCCTACTTGGGTTTGAACTGTTCGGATAGTTAACCTCACAACAGAACCTCAAACGCGTTAGGTTTAGAAAAGCGATGCTCCCCCCGTTTCCTAGAAAACCAAGCGAAGGGATGGGGAAGAGCTCGCATAGCAAATAGACAGACTATATAGGTATAATTAAAAAATATAAAAAAACCATGCGCCAAGGAGCAGCATCGTCACTTGACTTTGTTTCCAAAATGTGAGACTTATTTTATTGCCAATTGACTTAGATTAGCTATAATGCCACATTCTTCAACAAGTGATGTTAGTGATATAAAAGGCAATTTCTTTAAACACTTTTTCGACATGTATCTTGTTTATTATTCTTGAAAACCTATGATGCAAAAAGTAATTTCAATCGTTTCATTCACACCCATAAAAACCATGCGCCAAGGAGCAATGGGGCGCCTACGATATCACATAAGGCACTTTTGGACTTTCTTATTTACAATTTTGATACTTGGTGCCGAGACGTACTTCATTTCTTTCGTTCAAAAACATATCATGTCGTCTTAATTGTTTTTTTATGAGGGAACTAAAGAAACATGTGTCAATGAGTATAAGGGCGTCTTTAACTTCAAATTTGGCGCTTTTAGACTTTCTTGCACACATTTCTTAATGTTATAAATAGCGCCTTGTATATGGGAGTATGAGACTGGTACGCTAAAGATGTCGAGGACTAAAGTCCTGACGCCACTGTCGATGCCGCTCTGAGGTTGCGTTGAGTGCCAGGTACAGCGTCGGCCTCGTCACTTGACTGCGTTTCTAAAAATCCCCGACTGGGAAGAAACCTGGCTGGTTCGAAATCTCAAAAAATTTATAAATTAATGCCGTTGTGCTTAATTAAGGGCAATTTAATTACTGATTTTTGCATTAACATTATTCCGTTTGGGAAAAGATTAGAGAATTTTCTTTTATTACTATGTAATCATAAAATAAACTTGGTTCGAAAATTGGAGTATTTATAATAGTCCATTGTTAATGTTCATTTGCTTATTGTTTTCGTTTTATAATTTGGATTTATTTATTATGTGGCCTTGGCCTTATACCTAAGGACATATATTTTTTCTTATAATGGGAATATTTCTTATGATGTCACGCTCTCTATACTGCGATTTCATTGGTTGTTTTGTTTTCTTTGACAAAGTGTTGAAACAAGCTCATTGGTTTTTTTTATGACGCCACGCGCCCCGATACTCATCGCCGATTGCCCTATAAGGCGCTTTTGAACTTTCTTGTTTACAATTTTGATACTTGGTGCCGAGACGTGCTTCAGGTGTTTTGTTCATATCATATCACGTCGTCTTAATGGGGTTTTTTTAATGAGATAACTAAAGAAACACGTGTCAAGGAGTGTTAGGGCGCCTTTAACTTCAAATTGGCGCTTTTAGACTCTCTTGCACACATTTCTTAATTTTATAAATAGGTGGTCCCATAAGGTGTAACTGATGTGGTAGAACAACCAGTGACGGCACTCATAGTCATATTGCTTTCCAATGTGTACTGCACTTTAAAACTAGATCTTATTAGACGATATGCACTTCTGGTTCTGTTCAGCACAATTAGAATTACTTAACAGTGAACAATGGGATCCACATACAAAGCTTATTAAATTGATACAAAAAAATTGCAATTTAATTACAGGGACTTCTACTTTTACTGATCCCTTCAGAATTATAATTCAAAACAAAAACAAAAATTGCACTGAAATCCTTAAGGTAAACTTTAAAAAATAATCCCAATAAGTCCGATAAAAAACATAAGCAGTAATCTTCGAAGAAGATCTGCGTAAGAACTAAGTTTACCCCTCATCGGGTTATATTGTTGACGGTTATATTTGAAATAACGAATTTATTTGTGCTTTTTTTTGTTCGTCGTCTGAATGGCGTTTTTCTTTCTCACATTTTTGAATGAAATTTATAAAAAGAATTCAAAGCTATTTTTAATTCTCCTTTAAATAAGTTTTCTTTACAGTAAAAGCTATCAGGTGTCCAAGAAATTACATAAAAATTAATTTATTTAATTATTTTAGTTTTAAATCATTAAAATGGCTGGAAATGTGATATGCAATCTAAAATGGCTTCCAATTTCTAATGTATAAAAATGTTTCTCTTGGCCTAGCTTTTTATCTATTCTATTATTATTGTATTTTTATAGGACTTCTCCTCAACATTTTTTTTTTTCAAAAATGTTTTAATTCCTTCGTTAAAAAATAATTAATTTGCGAAATTTTCAGTATTATTAATGTATTTCGGAAACCCGAGATCCATAGGGGATATTAGTTTTTAGTCAGATTTACCAACGGGCCCTTTATGACCGGCCTAGGGCCCCCAGTAATTTAAACCTTAAAAAATATTTTATTTTTAAAAAAAATGCAGAAATAAGATATATTGGCTTCTTAAAATTCGTAATTAGTACTGTAATGTTCCCTGACTCTTCATTATTTTTTTTGTCAAAAATGTTATAATTTAATCCTTTTTTGAAAATTGAAACTGAAAAATTGTTTTTCTTCATAAATAAATTTCACAAAAATGGCCCCTTATCAGAAAAAAAATATTGATAAGTTTAATTTATTGCAGATCCGGGCCCCGTTACAAAAGGCGACTAAGCCAGATTTGTTTAATTGTATTTTAATTTTTTTAAAAATCAGATAAATTTTTTCAAGTTCAGAATTTCATCGTTCGCCATGAGAAGATTCAGGAAGAAAACAACGTAGATTATTGGAGCAAATAGTTTATTCAGTATTTTTTTTCCCATGAATAAACAATTTGCGTTAATAATCTACATTTTTTCTTTGTGAATCTTCTCATTTATCATGCGCAAAGTTGAAGATATTTTCTGAATATTCATCGCTCGAGTTGATAAAATAAACACAACTCGTCACGTCAACACAAACAAGCTGAAAAAAAGGGGGGATAAATGGAAAGATCCCTGTTCCTCAGACTCGCTACACACGATAATGGTTCAAGGGAAGTTTTCGTTATCTGAGGCAATAAAATTACCCCCGTTTTCCACGAAAGACGTTGCAAGGGGATATTTTCCATACTCCCACAGGGCCCCACTCCTACAGGGTTGCTATGAATACAAAAGCTATAGATGAACTGCACCTTATTTTGGCCACTTCACTCTAAACTGGCCACATCAAGATATTTGATTGATTTTTCTACTATGTTTTGGTCCCAACAGAGAATATTTTGTAATTTTTAATAGAAACGAGGCACTAATATTAAGTGGGTATTTTGGTTAGGATTTCCTAACGTTTATGTTGATCAAGTGCAAGTTCATTAGTATTAAAAAATATATACTCTTTAAGTCTTAAATACCCTTCATTTATAAGATGGTTTGAGGGTTTTAATAAAATGCCTGTTTTTGACTTAATTCCAAAACATTCATGATTTTTTCTCCAAAAGAAATAAAATTCATTCATTTTTTGACCAACTTTCCATTTTGTTTTTATTCGAAATAATTTTTAAAAAAAATAAATAATAATAGAAATTGGGTATTGACATCGGGGAAGTTTCCGTTCACCTGTCTCTATCCCTCTCAAATTCCGTTGCAACCTTCTAATCTATGATTAAAAAATATCTTTTTTTTTTGTTTAAAAGGTAAGGTATATGACAACAGGGACCATCTTTTATACTGTATAGAGTATACGGGTTACGGCTGCATGTCTGTACTTCCGGACGGACAGGGACAGCAGTGGAATTAAGCCTTAAAGTGTATCTTGTGAAAATTTTGCAAATCATTTAATTTTAAATGTGAAGTCGAAAAATAACTTGAAAGATTTAAATACGTTGAATTTCGCAATAGACATACAATGTGTTTAAAAACTACTTTTTTCGCAAATTTGCTAAACTAGATTTGTAACATATACTGTAAGCAACATTTACTTTTATAACAATCATATTTTAAAAGGTACATCGCACATAGGTAAACAGTAGAACATCAAGACAATCTTTGAATTTGTAGTGTCGTGTGTGTTTAGAGAGAGGGGCGAGGGGGAGAGGGGTCGACACAAGTACTTTCCGTGGGAAAGGATGGTTGGCGATTTTTCTCGTAACCTCCACTCCAAGAACAAAATCCGAATCCCTATTGTCCAGCTTCTGCAAAACTTATCTATGATTTTTATCAAAACAGGAGATGAAACCTTTTAGGTTTTATGACCATGGAAGAAAGACACGGTGGACGAGACCGTAGCAGGCTACCGTAGCTTGTTTGAAACTCGAGGCAATTATTTTTACGACCTCCCACACTGCTTTCGAAACATTTTCCGAGAAACACTAGTACGTTTTCTCAGAACTAACCAGATGTTTGAGGAATTTCCTAGCTGGCCAATGGACAAAAAATAGATAAGACGCTAAATTTATTGCTGGTACGTCACTAAAGGTCGTAAGTTCAATCCTTAGTCTTAGACTCTTTGGTTTTTGGCAGTATAGTACTTTATTCTGTGTTGAATGGTTTATGTTGACTTTTCCCCCTCTCTCTGCGTGGATCTCGAAGCGTTTTATGTCATTCCTGAGTTTCAGAATTCCCGTTTAAAGGTAAGAAATTAACAAAACTTCATTTTCAAACAATGCCAATTCTTCATTAAATTGTACTTTCGTAAAATATAAATATATTTTTATTGTGCTATTTTTATAAATATTTTATTTGAAACAGGTGTTCAGATAGTAGTTGTTTTAATTATTGATCAATCACGAATCGTTTTTCTCTCAGAATTTTAGATCTATTAGTATGATAAATAAATTCCTATTTTACTGTTTTGACAAATTATTGTTTTTTGTTGTATATTTGTTTTAAACCAATTAAGTTTGTTTAAAACAAATAACTGTTACATAATTTAAAAATTAGGACTCTTGCTTTTGATTGGATTGTAATTTACTTTTATTCTTAAGAAATAGTCTACATGTACTTAGATTAATTTATACTAACTCATCCTTTTATAATTTTAATATTGCACAAAAGGGAAAAAAAGGAAGCCTTTGGGGAAAAATTAACTGTTACATTTAAAAAAGTTAACAAACTTTTTTTCTTTTAGAAAAGGTTATAACAGGAGTATTTTATTTTTTCATTATGTGTCGTAAATAATACAGTTATTGCCAATAAACTAATTTATGTTTTGCATTAAAAAGTAAAATATGAATGCCTTTTTATAAAATGTTGTCTCCTATGATAATAAAGGATATTCGGGTGATATGATATTTTTGATTTTTATTTCGTAAAAACAAAAAAATTTTGAAAAGTTTTAGTCATTATATAGACCTCGCGTATCTTCTTAGTTGAAGTACTTTTGCAATGAATAATTATTTAAAAATTAAAATCGGCTATTTTTCGAAATTTGAAAAAGGGTAATCAAGTGTCACCAATTGACTGAAGTGAAACCTGTTGACTTGATCCTTGAAGCTTCTAAATAATATCTTTTATTACTTTGTTTCAAAAATTTGGATTTTAAGGGTATTAAGTTGAAAATATATTTTGATCGTTCAATTGGGAAATTTTCGCTCTTGTCTCTCTGAGCGCGCTGAAGTGAAAACTTGTTTAACTAAAGAGACTAAAGTGTACATTTTTAACTGAAAATTTAAGTTTCGAATTCTTTTGAAAATTGTATTTCTGTAGCAGATTAATAACTCTTCCAATATTTAAATTTTAAAATTCACTAAAATTTTAAAATGTATAATTTTTTTAAAATATGTGTTATGCTGGAAAACCTGACAGTCAAGGTGACGGATTTAGGATTGACATCAGATTGACATAATGCCTCAGAGGATTGACATAATGCATTTTTTTAAAAAAAACTTTTTTCTTTTTTCAAAGCACAACTTCAATTTTTAACTTGCAGTTTCATTTAAGTCAAAAAATATATATATCTTGCTCTTTGTGATGGAAACTTTTTTTTCTATCTTGAGTTATTTCAGTTGTTATTACGTATTTTGTTTTAGTTAGTTTAACTCACAAATAAAATAATATATCGTTTGTATAGTTTTTATCTAAAACAATATACTAATTTTTTTAGAAAACATAAAAATTTTATATTTGAGGCTTTAGAATGGAAATAGAAATTAATAATAATACCTTTAACAATTTTTTTTCGATTAATTGAAATGATTTTTAGGAAAGTTAAAAATAAGTGTGGAGGTGGAAAACATAATATTAGGATATTACAGACGCGATATAGCGAGAGGACACTTAATAAAACGATAACTTGCCGATAAATTTGTTTCTTTAATAGGATCTTGCTCAAAAATTATATATATCGAGATGTATGATTTCAGAAGAGGAAACGTCTGTGAACAACTAAATAAAGCGACTGCATTGGTCTATAACCTCATTTTTTAAGGTGCAGTGGAATAATAGACCCTTTATTTATTTATTTTTTTGTATTGCTACCGACGCCGTCGTCAAATAACTTATAAGAGATTTTTGATTATGATATCCATCACATTTCAGTTTAAACACTAATAATTATAAATTGCTTTAATTCGGAGAAACAATGAAAACATTGAACAACTTGTATCAAATTAAACAAAGTTGGTAAATAAAATACGTTAGGGGAATGGGGATGCGCCCTTGCGAATCCAAAGGGCCGGTAAACTTGCGCCTTTTTCAGGGAGCCAGTCCGGCCCTGGGTCCAAGCATGAAATACATAAGAAACATACTTTTTAACATCCTTAAAGACTGCTTTACCAAATTAAATAGTAATATTAAAATGTTTAAACATAAAAATAACAGTTATAAGATACATTGTTATTAAAAATGGTATATAACTTAACATTTACATTGCAGTGCATCGTAGATTGATATTACACTATGAATACCTGTATTGATTGTCGCCTAAAAGAAAAATTAACTTCAATTTTAATAAGGGAAAATAACTTATTTTTAGAAGCAAGATTTAATAACAAATATCTTTATAAAAAGCAAACGATTTTATTATAAAAGGAAAAAATAATATATTCGTAATTACGAATTTGAAAATGTTTACATTTCGACATTAGCGAATTTGAATGTTGTACGTTTCTTACATTTTATCTTTATCTTTTTAATGTTTGAAATCGTTTGATTTAAAAAAATCATCTCAAAAGTGGGCAATCATAATAGTTAAACAGAATACACTTTTACATACATTTTTGAAAGTGCGAAGTTCCATAAAGGAATATTTACATCGTGGACCAAAGTTACCCGCATTCAGCGGCAAAAGTTTCCCAGTGGCCAATATTTAAATATAGCATAAACAGTATTTAACTTAGATTAAAACAAATGGTGTAATATTCATCCCCATAAATAAAAGAATGATATAGAGTGTTTTATTTAGCTATTTTCAATATTTTTTTAGGTGTTCCAGTTCCAGACAGGAGTTGGAAGAAATAGATTTTTGTCATTAAATGCTCGTAAGAATACAAACGTCATTTGTAGTATTGCCAAAATTAGAATGAAATTTTTTTTTACATGAAATGAAAGACAATTTTTCCACCTTTCCAAAAATGTAAAACAATTTAAGATGGGATCATTTTATGAAGAGAAATTAAGAAACAAATCTTTTTCCGACGCGTGGACCAAAGTTACCCTCCATGGCCAAAGATACCCGCTTTGACGGTATAGTTAAAAATTATCAAATTGCGGAGGGGGAAAATTAACCAGCCGTGTCTCGCTCAATGTTAAGAAAACGCGGCTGTTGCCAAAAGCTGGGCGGAAAACTATTTGGCTTCTTTTCTAATTTGGCGCTTTTACTTGGCTCCAATTCTTCCAGAGATTTCATCGATCTATACAGTCGGTCGATATAAACATGAAGCACCGTGACGCCTGCGAAAAAAAGTGCTATCTCGAAAACGACTACAGTTGGATGGATCTTTTTGTGTTTCTAAACCAACCAAGTCTATCCAAATATGTCATCTATTCCAAATTTAGGTACTGATTCTTATGACTATCGTCTTTATTAGTTATGTTTATTGAAATGGATAATAAGAGGAAAATAAAAGATATAAAATGAGTAACACAATTATTTTATACTTGCATTTATTTTTTTTACACAATGCCATATTTTTCCTGCATACAAACTAGATCCAGAAACCCACAGCTCTGACAAACTAGATCCAGAAACCCACAGCTCTGACAAACTAGATCCAGAAACCCACAGCTCTGACACAAACTAGATCCAGAAACCCACAGCTCTGACACAAACTAGATCCAGAAACCCACAGCTCTGACACAAACTAGATCCAGAAACCCACAGCTCTGACACAAACTAGATCCAGAAACCCACAGCTCTGACACAAACTAGATCCAGAAACCCACAGCTCTGACACAAACTAGATCCAGAAACCCACAGCTCTGACACAAACTAGATCCAGAAACCCACAGCTCTGACACAAACTAGATCCAGAAACCCACAG
>JAFNEN010002112.1:0-2500 GCA_019343175.1 Oedothorax gibbosus
CCGTCTGTCTGTCACCACCCCTTTATTCCCCCAAACAAAAATGCTAGGGGCCAAGGCTAAAAACAAAAAGAATACGCCTTAATTTTTTGGTACCCCTATTACCCGTTTTCTTTAAACCTGTATACACGTTGAGGAATGTCACTAATTTTTAAACCAAAAAATTTATAGTTACCTTGCGCAATTTCTCGAAAACCTTTTTAGGCGTCCTACAGTACGGGGAATAGGTACCAAGGGTAATATTCTTTTTGTTTTTTCGAAATGCCTTTGCCTTTTAAAAATAAACCAAAAAATTTTTAAACAACCCACTTGCGCACGATTTTCTCGAAACCCTTTTTGTTTCGAGTACGTATACCAAGTTTGAATGCTTTACTTTTTTCATTTTTCGTCCCTTTAAAAAATTTAAACCAAAAAAATTTAAAAAACTCTAAATTTTGCGCATCATTTTTCCTCGAAAACCTTTTTTTTGACGTCCAACGGAACAGGCAATATTTTTGCCAAATTTTAAAGGGCCGTATCTCTTTTTTTTTTTCAGCAGTTTTTTAAAACCAAAAAAAAAGGGGTTACTCAAACCAACCAAAAATAAAAACTCCTTACCAAATGTGAAGTTCGAATTTTTTTTTGTTTTTTCAAAAACCCCTTTTAAAACCAAAAAAAAGTTCCCCCAAAGCCCCCCCCATAAAAAAGGTTTTTGGAAAAACCCTTTTTTTAAAATCTCACCGCACCCCCCAAAAACGTAAAAAAAAACGTTTTTTTTGGGGCTAAAAAGGGAAAATTACAAAAAATAAGGGGAAAAAAACCCCAAAACCCCCAGACCCCCTACGTATAAATTTTTCTACCCCCCCCCCACCCCCCCCCGACAACTTTAAAACCAATTTTAAAGAAAAGGAAAAATCTTCTTCCCCTTTTTTCGCCTCTTGGGAAAAAATAGGCAACATGATTCTCCCTCTTTTAAAAAGGGGAAAGGGAAAAAACCAACGGCCGCTCGGGGGAACTCAAAAAAATTTTCACCAAGGGGGGTAAAACTGCTGTGGGTTTTCCCCCAAGGGCCACTCTCCCCCGGGAAAACCGCACCATTAAAAAAAAAAATAGCGGCTAATTTTTTTTTTGGCTTTTTAAAAAAACCCGGGATATTCACCTCTTCTTCAAAACGACAAAAAAAAAAGGCTTTTTTTCATTAAATGAACACTGTAAAAGTCAAACCCCCTGTCACCAAAATTAAATAAAAACACTCGGCGCAAAAAGCCCATTAGTGGGCCAAGGCCCTTGCTCGCCCATAAACACTTACAGCCCAAGGGCTCGGGGTGCTAGGCAAAAGTCCCCTTAGGTGGGTCAACCTAACGTGGAACCCCCCCATTTTTTTATTTCATAAGCATGTTTTTGGTCCTCATTTTTCACCCACTTAGGGGAAAGAAGTAAGCCCCCACCTCCGGGCGTTTAAATTCTTGAAAAATTTCACGGGCTCTTAACCTACATCCCCGCCAAAAAAAATAAAATTTGTAAAATTATAGAATGAAAAACCATTTTTTTTAAAAATTTTTCCTTTTAAAATTTAAACTTTATAAACATCTATATTAAATTTATTTATATGTTAAGATGTTTTTTGGCGAAACTTTATTCCTTATTTAAAATGCAGGACTTTCCCCAGTAAAACATACAAAAAACAGTACATTTTGCAATTTATTTAGGACTCTTTGAAACAGGCATGGGGCAAAAGCAAAAAAAGTAGAAACTGTACTGCAAATGCAGTCCCGCTGGTCACCCTAGTTATACAGACTTTTTAATATTTTTTAAATTAAATACTTTACATGGGTTTTAGCTTGGTCCCGAATTTTATTAGCGAGATTTGTATGTAAAGTTTTTTAGGGGGTGAACTAAAGTTCATATTTTTTAAGAGGAATGTCTTTTTATGTTTGGAAAATAACCGGAACCGGGGTGCAACGGAAATCGATGGGATCTTCAAAATTTGGGAAACAAAAACCCTTTTTATATTTAAATTTTTAAATTAAAATAAAATTTTTTATTTTAAAACTTTTTTCATTGATTATATTTGCATAACTTGAAAAAAATTTTTTAAAGAAATCTAAAATAAAAACTTCAACAACTTAAAAAGTAACAAATTTGCTTTTTTTGCTTTTTACTTCACTCCCTTGCTTTTTAGAATTTAGTTTCCCCCATAGGCTTATGTCCTCCCTAGCGACCCCAAACGCCAAACAGGCAAACAAAACTTTGGGAACCGCCCCAAAAACGATGCAATAGCAGCCGGTTTTTTTTCGCCCAATCGGTTTTGTTTTTTTTTTTTTTAAAAAAGCATGCGCTGGGTTTTTTTGATCTGGACATTTAAAACCATCTGGTTGTTTGTGCTAAAAAAACGTAAATGGGATGAAAATATTTCATCGCTTGCTTTAGCGCGAGACCTTGATTTCAATTGTATGATAAAATTAAATTTGGTTTTGTAATATTAAAACTCATGTAACAAATTTAAATGCCAAGTGGCTAGTTC
>JAFNEN010002112.1:7500-18306 GCA_019343175.1 Oedothorax gibbosus
GATACATAACATATACATATCGACATAACGATATACATATCGACGTAACGATATACATATCGTTATCGTATAAATTCGTATTAATATCATATTAAATATCGTTACGTATATCGATATCGATATAAATCCATATCGATATAAATCCATATCGATATCGATAAATCCATATCGATATCGATAAAAATCCATAAATAAATCCATATCGATATTAATCCATAAATAAATCCATATCGATATAAATCCATAAATAAAACCATTTTTTATCAATAAATAAAAAAAAATTCATAAATAAATCCACAAATCAACAAATCCACAAACAAACAAATCCACTAACAAACAATCAAATCCACAAACAAACAAACAAACAAATCCACAAACAAACAAATCCACAAACAAACAAATCCACAAACAAACAAACAAATCCACAAACAAACAAACAAATCCACAAACAAACCAAACAAATCCACAAACAAACCAAACAAATCCACAAACAAACCAAACAAATCCACAAACAAACCAAACAAATCCACAAACAAACCAAACAAACAAATCCACAAACAAACAAACAAATCCACAAACAAACAAAAAAAAAATCCACAAACAAAATAAATAAATAAATAAATAAATAAATAAATAAATAACGTCGTTCTAGTGTAACGTTAATGCAATACCAAGCACACCTACATAAGTGAAACTTTAAACAATCGAAGCATCACCAGCTCGAAGTTTTCATTCGAAGTTTTTTCCGCTTCGATAGTATCGATAGTTCGATTGTTTTGGCACGCTGCCAGAAAACTTCGTCCACTTCGATAGTATCGATAGTTCGATAGTCTCGCTTCAGCGAATACTATCGATTGTCAACTCGATCTATTCGGTATACGAATGAACTATTCATTCGAATAGGAAAACTATCGATGTTTAAGGAACACTAGTCCACATTGGATAACTTCATCTTCGATCTTTCTTTCCAAGCGCATTCAATACCGATCGATTGTTTCGCTTCAACTGTAGATTTTTTAAAAACGCATGCCTTTAGATATTTCACGAGAGTGATTATTCGTATCTTCTTCTACGTTATAATCAAGAGTTAGGGTTATTTTAAATTATCCTTACACTAAAGCTACACTAGGGCTATTGATGGCGGGTATCGTAATTTAGAACCACAGTCGCGTTATCATCAAGATATTTATGACGAAAACTGTAAAATAAAACGCGGTTGCAATTTTTTTAAGCCGCTCTTCTCGATCAGGAGTCGTTTACATAAGTATTTTTTGCCTTTAACTAAAGGCCCGAGAATAATCTTAAAAACATTAAATAAGCATGTTTCAAGTTTTGAGTGGCAACAGCTCCACAGGAATGAAAATAAGGCTTCGATTGTTTAATCAATTCAGTGAGCTGAGATTACCATGCCCCACCAATAATGGAATTCAGGAACGAAACTACACATGTGAAACATGCCATTGATAACAGAGAGGGGAAAAAAACTACATCTGAGCATATCTGAGCTAGTGATCTTGGAATTTCACACCCTGCGCATGTATAAAGGCGATTTTCCCCCCTCTCGAGAATCTTTGGAGTAGTGGTTTTACTATAACGAATTTTGGGACTTAAAAACGATTGTTTCATCAACTTTGACAACCCCTTACCCCATTAACGCAATAATAAAAATATCAAGTTATACTTACCTACCTGGGAAAACTAAAAATGGACTTTTATTAGAACTCTACTCTGACATGAATAGATTTAATATATTGGAAAATAACCCTTTTGTAGCCATTAAGGACACAAGTTTCTACATCAACAAATGAAATCGGCCTATTTCATTAGATGTTAGCTACTCCTATCTATACAATGACCACAAAATATTTCAGCATGAATCAAACCCATTGTGGATCCATGAGTATAAGTGAGAATATATTGTCGGTCATATGACAAAACCACCAATGTGCAAATTCTAGGGATTGACGATTCTCAAAAACAGTGGGCTTTACGGTATATCCATTTTTCAATGCCTGTGTTTTGGAACATCTGTGGTTTTGTCATTTGACCGACAATATATTATATACACAAACAAGTTCCCAAAAAACTACATTTTAAATAAAAGTTTTATTTTTTACAAATATACTCAAAACCAATCAAGCTAACACATTTTCACAATTTTTATAGGCTGTATTATTGTTAAGTTTTAACATGGACTTCATGGAAGTACCGGGTCCGCACTCATACACATTAGGGAACTTCTCGCCTTGTGGCCTTTCAAACATGATGTGCATGATCTGTTCCCATTCTATGGGGTTGCACAGTTGCTCAGCAAGCTTCTTTTTCATTTGATCCACTTTGGAATAAGGTAATCCATCCACATTAGAATGAACAGGTATCAATGGCGTCTCAAAGGGAGTGGTTTGCAGAGCTTTAAAGAAGACTTTTTTAGCTGGTTCCATTAGTTTGCTGTGAAATGCTCCACTCACTGGTAGGTGTTTGATTGCCTTTATTCGGAATTTGGCTGCATTCGATTCTAAAAACTTAAGAGCCTGAAAAAGTTTTAAAAAAATATTACAAATTATATGGAGAGAGGATGTTGCATCCTGTAACCAAAAGTTTTAAGTTTATTGTTTAAAAATATTTGGTTTTGGGTCAACCCTTTATCTACTGATGGTACTTATAAGTAACACTTAAAAAGCTGCTGTTTCACTTTTTATTGTTCAATTTGGAGAAAACGTGGAAGGAACTTCTTGATTAACATGTTTGGTTTTAGCGTACTACATCTATAAAGGTAAAGTACATTTTTCCTAAAACTTTTATTTTATTGTAAAGTAAAATCCTTATACTTGTACAACGGTACTTATGAGTACCACTAAAAATGCTGTTGTTTAACTTTTCATTGTTAATTTGAGGGAAAATAGATGGTAGTGGGCTTTTATTAATGCAGAATGCGTTTTCAGCACATTAAAGACTAAAAAGGTAAAACATTCATTCAACACATTGTCATTGCTAGTCAGTACAATTTAGTAAATATAAGTAAACAAGTAGGTTTGTAACAGAATCTGTCACTTAACTCGCTTCCACATATTTGTGTTTAGCAGGAAAAAACGCGCCAAACACAACATTAATTCTATATTTAACATTTACAAGCTAAATTTGGCTAGTTTCATTTATTTTATTTCGAAAATTCAATAATTATTACTTATCGTTTGCAAAAACTAATTTATATTTTAAAGAATAAATATGTCATATTCCTCGCTTTTAAATAGAATGAAAACATTTCATATCAACATACAAGGATTCCGTAGTGAAATATATTTGACGTCATTTCAAACTGATCGATGTCGCAAAAATAAATTTATTTTAATTTATTGTCTAAAAGAAAGTTTCTCGAGCGATTGTTGCGAATGGCAAATGTGATTTAATTCTAATAAAAACAGGGCCTTTAGCTATTTGTAATTCAAAGTTTTAAACGCCAAAATTAACTATTTTCATTAATCTTCTTTCTCAGATTTAATAATTAGACTTTATCGTTTGCTAAATTAGTTTGAAGTTCGAAGAATAATGATGTAATCTTTTTTAATAAATATTTTTGTCGCCACAATTTCCCATTTACATTTCTTCCGAAAATTCACTTATTTATAGTTTGTTAAATTAATTTACAGTTCAAAAAATATATAAATTGTACAATTGATGCTTTAAAAATAAAAGCGAAACTTAGCATATTTTTTTTATGCCAAGTTAGAATTCTCTATGCATCCTTCTTCATACATATATATAGAACCATTAAAAGAATTCTATTGTGATAATACAACAATCCAAACCGAATTATATCACATAAATAAATATTATTTCAAAAGTGTATTTTTATTTTAACAAAAGTTTCTCGTACGTTTAACGAAATGGCAACAGTGAAAATACTGAATAAAAATGGAATTTGCATGTTATTTCAATGTAGATTAAATTTTTAGTTATTTACATTTTAAATTATTTCTAATTTAAATTTTTTAATGAAATTTGGAATGTAGCCTAATCTGATTTTTTGCTTTAAAATGACGTATCCCACTTATCTGTGGGACTTGTGGTTCTTTCTGTGAAAGTGGGTGACAGACGGACTGAACGATTATAAAACCTTCCACTTTTTACGTTATAAACGTAGTGTGGAAGCTAAAAGGACAAATGAAAATAAATTTGCAAAATAAAGTGTATTTTGTGTCCCAACTGGTTTTTACCATTTTATATTCTTCTAATTAAATGCAATAACTATCAGTAAAATATTCAAAGATAAATAATTAAAATTAAAACTTTATTTGGCAAAGGGTTAAGCATCACAGATAGTTTAACTTATATATTTTTTTTCATGCACTTTAAACACTCATGGCAAATAACTGGATAACCAAGTTCTAGCATATAAACGAATATTACATTTTGTTGGTTGATCTCTTTGATTATAAAAAAACTCAGTTCTAACACCAAAGGGAAATTCCCAAACGAATCTACATTGAATTAGTTATTCAACAATATATTAACTTAACAGAAACAACTCAAGACTTAAGAGAAGCAGTTCTATGTGTAATTCAAAGTTCATTAAAAAACATACTTTTTTTTCACATTATAAACATAAGTGGCTAGAAAAATAGTAATTATAGACATGATAAATGAAAGGTATAAGGGAAGAACCCCTTCTTTGACTGGAAATCTGTTTGCATCAGTTCTGCTTGGTGCCGATATTGAGTCATTGCCTAAACTGGTGTGAAGAAACCAGTTTTGCCTTGGTTCTTATTACGTGGCGCACAGGTTTGCTATCTCGGTGGTCAAATTTACGCCAGACACTAGTTGGAAGCCTTGACTGCAGAAGAAGAACCAAGAGAGAAACCGGTTTCCGATTGCCACTACTCGCCAAGCAGACCTCAATACAAGCAATTTTCAGTCAGTTAAGGGGTTTTTCTCCTGTACTGTTCAAATAAGGACAAACGAAAGCTTATGATTACATTCTTAGTTTTGAAAAGGGTCAGATGGTGTTATTTAGATTTAACAATAAAAACAATAATAAAATTAATCGACAAGAATCTATTCAAAACTACATAACACATACTGATGATATCATGAAATATAATATTGGTAGGCATTTATATTTTATGCACCGAATAAAGTTTTAATTTAAATTAGTTGACTTTGAATATTTTACTGTTAGGATAACTAATTCTAACTAAAAGTTTTAGGAAGAATTTACTTTAACTTAATAGACTCAAATATTTTAAAACCGAACATTTCAAGCAAAAAGTTATATCTTTTTCCGGTTTCTGCAAATTAAACAATGAAGAGTGAAACAGCGGCTTTTTAAGTAATAAGTACCGTCAGTAGACAAATGGTAAAATATTTGTACAAGTAGTAGTAATTACATAATTTAACATTTCAATCGTACCTCTATGTGTCCAGACACAACTTTGCCGCCTGGACACAAGTACATGGCAACCCTGCATTCTGCGTTGTATGTTGTCTGTTCCAGGCACCACTCTCTGGCAGCTTGGCAGGCCATCTTAATTTTAGCTCCAGGTTCCGTGAAGACAGTCATCATCCCCCAGGCTCCAAATCTGAAGCTGCCTGCATGGCCTCCCCTCGAATTTTAAGCAGACGGACAGCTGAAATGACCATTGACAGATTAACTTTGTACTAGATAGGTTAGTTTTGAATTATTGTCCCACTAGAGCTACAAGAGAGTTTGGTGAAGCAGACATAAATATAAAAGATACTTCTATGATATCATATCTTTCAAACAGAGAAAAAGTTTTGAAATTTCGGAGTTTGGTACTAAAGAGTAAGGAAATGTTGAAAAAAAAAAACCATTTAGTGGAACTAAATCCCTATCCAAAAATCTGCTTACTTTTATAAGATAAACGGTTAGTTTTGAACTTCAGTCACACTAGAGCTATAAGAGGGCTATTGGCGAGGGCATCATAATTTAGAACCACAGTCAAGTGCCGAAAACCGAGTAGGCACCTAACGCAAACATTAGGAGCCACATCGTACACAGCGTTTGGACTTTGGAACATATTAACGTGCATTCCCTATACATGGGGTATTGTTCGTGGGACATTTTCGGCTGTCAAGCTGTTTATAGGCTGGAAGTTACTTTGGTGATGCCTGGACTCAAACCTGGCACCTTCCGCATGCAAGGCGAACGCCTTAACTGACTGCACTCCCCAGCCTATTTGTAATAAAGCAGATAGGAGAATTTGAACATCTCCCATTTTTTTTGACATCTCATGTTAAGTGGAAACTCCTAGCCTTTGCCAGTGATCATAAATTAATTGTTATGCCCATGTTATACTTTCATATCAGGTCATACTTTATTTCCTTCTGCTATATTTTTAAAAAAAAAAATATTTAATTTTTCTGTCACTAATATGCATTATTTTCAATACAAAATTTTCTGTCTTATTTATTTCAAGGAAAATACAAGTTTACATCAATTTTTTTTTACGGCTAATGAGCCATTTTTGCCCCAAGTTAACCTTGGTAACCAAATACGATGATTAATCACTTTCACAACATCTGACTGATGACGTCGTCAGTCGCTATTGAGAGGCTTGGCGTCAAATGGACGAGAGGCCAAGAATGGGCGTTGGATAATGCTCTAGATTGGAAATTTGGTTTGGTTGTCAGTGGCTCCTGGGACCCTAAATTTTGGTTGCCAACTCTATTTTTTGGGAGCCAAAATAAAATAGGAATTCTTGAGAATTACGATTAAAGTTAAACCACATTCATGTGTTAGGTAAAATTAAATGGAAGAATTGTACGTAACAAATTACTGTAAAATCAGACTGCTGAATCAAAATAAAGCATAAGCTTTGTTCTTTGATGAAAAAAATCCGAAATTTTTGCTGATCCATGTTTCATTCCATCACAGATTCTTTTTCGTTTTGCACCACTTCTGCTAGTCATTTTGCAAAAATATTTAGAAAAATCAAAGCAAGTAAACGCAGAAAATTTATAACCCCAGCGAAGAACGTGGGTTGTCACACGCGGAACTAGTGATGGGTCGGTCCGGAATGAACGGGTCCTCAAAAGGAACAACGGAAGAAGAAAACGGTCAGGTTTTTCGTTCGAGACCACTTTTGGAAAAGAGGGGTGGGGGTGGGGAATTAGGATTGAAATGGCTTGTCTCCACAGCGGCGACTGCATCTAGAAATTTGGAACGCCAAAATTTTTTTATGGTCGCCAACTGGCGACTGGGGACCGTTAATCTCGACCATTAGCGTTGGATAAAGCAAAGCAACAATGATTAATTTATTAAACAATTTGAACTAATGCCCCTAGAAAAAAAACCTTTGATAATCAGAATAATCATATCTAATGAACACAAAAAAATAGCAGCCTACCATTTTCAAAATCAAGAGCACCTGCAAAAACCAATGCAGCATATTCTCCAACACTTAACCCAGCAGTGGCAGCACAGTTTTCGATCATCTATTAAATAAAAGTTATAGTAAACGAACTATCTCATTAAAATTTCAGTTGTAAGAAATTTTACAATTTACATTGCATATTTTTAGTGGAGTTTAAGAACTTTTAGCAAAAACTAATTTGCTCTAAATCAACTTGGTAAGTTTCTTTGTTGTTATTTTTTGATGGGATGAGATTTCTGCATTAGGTGGATTAACATCCTGAGTAAAGTTAAAAGTTTAAAAAAAAACTTGGTAAGAAACTAAAATTAATTAAAAAAAAAATACAATTTAAAATTGAAGTTAAAAGATTTCAGTATAAATACACATAATATTTTTCAATATATAAGATACCAAACAAAAAAATGCTAGTGTGTTAGTTCAATGGGAAAAAATCTATTTTCTCTGCCACATTTCTCCGGCTGTATTGAATATTTTTACAAACGGTTTTTTTTTAATAATAAATGTAGATAACTTACAGGTCTCTATCTTTCCACTTTTTGAAATTGCTTCGAATATTTTGTGTAAAATTATTTATTGAAAATTAAAAAAAATATTCAAACCAATTTCAAAAAGTGGGAAGGTCGGGACCTGTAAGTCAGCTATATTTAACACATAAAAAAGCCCGCTTGTAAAAATATTCAATACAACCAGCGAAATGTGGCAGGGAAAATATTTTTTTCTCCATATGATTAACACTGATGCACTTTACTTTGGAGACCCCCGGTCCAGTGCGCTCATTCCCCTTCAAACTCACATTTTTAGCATTAGGAAACTTTTTTTTGACAATGTCTACAAAAAACCCTAAAACGCCAGGGGTATGTAACACTACACAACTTGGTTGGTTGGTAGACATATATTTTCAGGCTTGTGTGCTTGGTCATAAAGACCAGCTTATAAACCTTCGTCAAGAAGGACGGACACGACATACACATACAAGACAGATGCTGCCATCTATCGCCTCCTCCACAATTTAGACATGTCCCTGAAGGGGAGGGTTTCTGTTGCAGTGCTGTGTATTCCTCCGTGTTTCGTTATTGGACCGGCTCGTTTGCTGCCCTGTTCAGTGAATCACACACCTCACTCCAGTTTTCCTTCTAGCTCAATGCTGTCAGGAGACAGAGCAATGTTCAAAAAACACTTATTTAGAGTAGGGGAGAGTGGCTCACCTTGGGACACAGTACACCTCGGGACAGCTTCATTTTTTGCCTTTTTTAAATTTTAAATTAAATCTTAGCTCTAGCAGATGCTGATAGACGGCAGCATGATCTATTTTTCAGATGTGTTTTGTTTTCATTGATGAAGCAGGTAAGAATTTATTAAGATTTTTATTTTGCAAACCTGTCTAGTAACTTTCATGTAAAAGTTTGATAAGTTATAAAGTGGAATTTTAATGAATATTTTGAAATAAAAGGTAGTATATTAAAATTTAGAGCTTTCTCTATAAAACTGAGGTATAGTAACAGTTCTTGTGGTAAGCCTAACAGCACAACATTCTAAAATTTCATAATGGGTATATGGTGCACGTTGGGACAGGTTGAGGTGGTGCACCTTGGGACACAAGATATACCTATCTAACTTTTATTTAAAATATTTTAACAAAAAGATATTGTGTGAAGATGAAGATTCTCAGAATTAGTAGGAAGTAGTAAATCGGAAAGAAAACCACTAATTACTGATTTATGCAATGATGACAGTGATGATGATGTGTTAGATGAAAGTAACAACCAAATACTTAACAGTAAGAGAAAAGTTCATCTGAAAACAGATGATGAAACAAAAATAAATATTGGAGATTTTGTTGTTGCCAAATTTGCTGGTAAAAGATCTGTTGTTGCTTTCATAGGTTGTGTGGAAGGAATTGATGGAGATGAATACGAGTTATCTTTTTTGAGACGACTTAATCAATCTATAACATTTATCTATCCCGAAAAAGAGGACATATCATATGTAAACTCCAATGACATTTTGTTAAAACTTAAAGTACCAGAGCAAAGTACCGAACGTTCTTTGGGTTTGGTATTTGATTCCCAACAATTGACTATAGAATTTGTTAACTAAATTTGTTTGTATCTAACTCTCAATAAAATGCTGCTTTGTAACCAAAATTAGAAAATATTAATTGAAAATAGTTATCTTTACATTTACAATACTTTTCTTTTGCTGAAAAAAAAACAATTCCAAGTGCACTGTAATTTAATTATTAACATTTTCAAATACATTTTTGACTGTCCCAAGGTGCCCCACCAGGTGGTACAGCTTGGGACAAGGTACAAGTTTACTAAAGATTTTTTTAAAAAATTTCTATGATGGAAATGTCATCGAAAGCTATTTAATAATGTAGGTAGAGGTTAAAAGAATACCTGGTAAAATTATAATAATAATTGTTCAATATTAAAAAATTGATAAAATTAGAAGAAAAAAAGTGTCCCAAGGTGAGCCACTCTCCCCTACCCTCCAAATAGTGTAAAAAAATCTCCACTTTGGATATTCGACCCCATCACATTACTTTCATTAATTATATTTCATATTAGGTAATTTAAAGTTTAAAAAAAAAAAAACCTAGGATCCATTTTTATTGTGAAATACTCATTAAATACAACATTTTCTTTTTGGAAGTATAATAATTTAGTTTTATAACATGACAAGTTCATTTTAGCAGATACTGCCATTTAATGAACCAGTAAAATCTGCAAATTTAGAAAATATATAAATATTTATTACTTTTTCAGCATCTGCTCTCAATTTCTCCACTGCTGCTAATGATGAAACCATAACAGCAACTTGTGAGTGAACCGTCATGTTCAACATGTCTTCGGGTCCATTCAAGCAAAGATCCAGTAAATCGTAACGCAAAATTTCACTGGCGCAGTCAAACATGTCTTTGACGTTGGGATAAGACAAAAGCTTTTTTGCCATTCCAACATATTGACAGCCCTAAAAAGTGAAAAACTCAAATAAAGGTGACAAAGAAAACAGGATTCATTATACCAATAGATTTATATACAGGCAAAAAGACTTAGCTGGAATAGAAATAACTTTTCTACCACACAAAGAATTAAACAAATCTGGCATTGTTTCAAAAACATAAAATCTCCTGTTGTTGGGTGAAAATATTTAATTGCCATTTAAACTAAATCGAGGGAAATTTTTGCGATAAAAGCAACTCTTGTTGTTATTATTAGGGCAATTTTTTTTTATTATTTACAGAACTGGACGAAGAAAAATATAGAACCATTCTTGTAAGGGTTGCAAATCGATACGAGCAGCTAACTTAATAATTAAGTTCCAATAAAGTAGGATCTTGATGATGTTTTAACTGTTCTAAACATCTATCTAGGAATTTAGGTGAACCACAACTGGTAGAGATTTACTGTAC
>JAFNEN010002113.1:0-19101 GCA_019343175.1 Oedothorax gibbosus
GTGTGTAATTTTTCGCTACTGCGCATGCTACTCCCAAATTTCGCTGGATCCGATGCTGGCCTCACAAATTGAGATCCGTTGCTACTGCAGAGATATTTCCAGTTATATATACTTCGATGGTCTGCCGTGCATATGCATGCATGTCAGCTTGCTTCGATTACTCAATGCGCAAAAATAGATAGCAAAACACAGAGGGTCGCTCCTTCAAAAAATAAACCATCGCCACGAAAAGAAAGCCAACCCCAACCTTCATAATGGCCAGTTTCCGGTTTTGAGGCTAAAGAAAAATACGAAAAATAAAAGAATCTCTGGCGTTTATCACATATACACATATTATCACATATCTCTATTCGTGTAAACGTTCGTTTCTGGGTTTGTTTATATGGATGTGTCGGTTTTGGAAAAGTTGTAACTGCCGAAAACGAGTTTTAGTTTTATAATCAGTTTTTCTATATTCAGACTTCAGCACAGGGCCGGATTTCTAAATAGGCTAAGTAGGCTGTAGCCTAGAGCGACGAATTTTTTGGGACGGCTAATTTTATGACCAATCAAAGCAGCATTCGGCATAAAAATATTATTATAAAGATACGAATATTTTTAAGAAAGAAAACAAATAATTTATATTAATGCGTATCAACCGTAAACGTATATATAATACTAATATTTGGGAGCAAACATGGTAGCTGCGAGGGCAATTGCACCCCTCCTCCCGGATTTCGAAGTTGAAAGAAAAATAGTCGAACAGTTTTTTTAAGAAATAACCTATTTCGCTTTTGATTTAGCGTGTATAGGTACATAGATGATTCTAAAATGTGTATCTATTTTAAACAGCACATACCACCCTATTTTGCAGCTAACCAGTTACCTTTCCCCGAAGGGGGAGAATATATTGACAGGGGCGGCAAATCAATCGTAGCCTACAAGCGGCAAATCTTTAAATCCGGCCCTGCTTCAGCACTCTAAAAATGGGCATTTTCTGACTAAGGAAGGACTGTCATATATATCAGTTCCATAAACCAATTAAATTAGTTTCGAAATTAGAATATCTATATTAAGTTATGAATGATTCGAACAGGGCGGGGTGGAGTCTGGTTTATTTGTGGGGTAGACATTGTTCTGGCCACCAAAAGGTCAGATGTTCGACCCCCTAACCCCTTTTGAAGAATTTTTTGTACTTAATCGCCATGTGAAGGGCTTTTACGTCAACTTGGTTTATTATTCCATTCTTCTTATTATTTTCCACTCACTCCATTCACCACTGTATCAGCTTTTCGTTAATGATTTTTATCCTTAAGGGGGAATGGGCGCGCTGGACCGGGGGTCTCCAAAGCAAAGTGCCTCAGTGTTAATGCAATGGCGAAAAAAATATTTTCTCTGCCACATTTCTCCGGCTGTATTGAATATTTTTACAAGCGGATTTTTTTTTATTTGATAAATGCAGCTGACTTTCAGGTCCCTACCTTCCCACTTTTTGAAATGGGTTCGAATATTTTTTTGTAATTTTCAATAAATAATTTTACACAAAATATTGGGGGCTGGAGAGCCCAGTCGGTTAGGCATTCCCCTAGCATGCGGAAGGTCCCAGGTTCGGGTCCGGGCATCGCCAAAATAACTGCCGACCTATAAACGGCCCGTGCAGCCAAAAATGTCCGACGAATAATACCCCGTGTGGCGGGAATGCACGTTAAATATCCTTCAAAAGTCCTAAAGCGGCGTACGATATCGCCCTTAACGGTTGGTTGGGTGCCCACTCAGGTGTCGGCTCGTCACTTGACTGTGGTTCTAAAATACGACGCCCGTCGCCAATAGCCCTCGTGTAGCTCTAGTGCGACGATAATTCAAACTAACCTAACATACACAAAATATTCGAAGCAATTTCAAAAAGTGGGAAGACAGAGACCTGTAAGTTATCTACATTTATTATTAGGAAAAAAACAGTTTGTAAAAATATTCAATACAGCCGGAGAAATGTGGCAGAGAAAATAGTTTTTTCGCCAGTGGATTAACACTGAGGCACTTGCTTCGGATAATTTGAGTTTTACTGTACTACAATTTTCTTTGATAACCTGAAATCAATCTTTAATCTTTAAAATTGGTACTCGCAAAATCTCATACTAAAATATAAGAAGATGAAATACGAATTAGTTTTTTTTTAAATCAATTAATTACATAAATATAATATTAAAAAATTAAGAAAAATATTTGTGACGAAAATTTAACTTCAATTTTTTTGACATGTGTTGAAAATTTTAATGTAAATCAAGTGCAGCGAAAACGGCCATTTACTTCAACTCTCATATCCCGATCTTCTCTCTCCAGAGTGCACGATATCTTTTGGGTCGCACGATATCTAGTCGCGATGACATACGCGGTAATTATTATTGTAGAGAGGGGAGGCACTTAGGCAATTCTAGGAATGGCTGCAAATTCGAACGAACCTTATACTCATGTTTATTGGGTTCTTTAGACCTGGCTAGTGCCATTCGCTGTAGATTGTGTCGAAGATTCTTTTAAGAGAACGTTTGCAAAATTTATAGCTCATTTAAAAAGCATAAGAAGCTTTAAATGACATCAAATATATTTCACTAAGAAATTCTTTGTTTGTATGTTGATAGGAAATGTTTCGGTTCTATTTAAAAGAGAGCAATATTACAAATTTATTCTTTGAAATATAAATTAATTTTTGCAAACGATAATAATTTTTTTTGAAGAAATAATTATTTAATTTTTACGAAATAAAATAAATGAAACTAGCTAAATATGGCGTGTGAATGTTTATAATATAGAATTAATTTTGTGTTCGGCGACTTTTTTTCCTGTTGAACATACACATTGTGTGGAAGCGGGCTGAGTGGACAGATTCTGTTACAAACCTACTTGTTTTTTCTTCGTTTACAAGTCCTCCAAGTAAATTTTCAAAAAAATTATTTCTTGTTTGCTTTTCCTGTGAACATAACCCACCTTTTTTGAGCCGGTAACACATAATGTTGCAGAAATATTTTCTAGACGGTCACATTAAGCGAAAAAATCAAGAACTTTTAACGTCGTTAGCGTTGACATCACGTCTTCATCATCGTCGGACATCATAAACATTGACCCAATATCAATATTGTGAATGTTTCGTTGTTTTTCAATGTATTTTCCGAAACAAACAATAAAAAAATTGTAACAGTCCTAAAACGTGTATTACACTCTTAAAACAAAACGAGCGGTTTTTAAACTCAGTCTGAGTTAATTTCCACTCCTTTCCGTGCCGAAAATGCACTTCTCCTATAGGTGTGGATTTCACTCTTTTTCGGAGTGGGTAAAAGAAATAAAAGAAAACAATCTGCGTCCTACACTCTTAAAGTGAGCGGTTTTAACTCAGTCTGAGTTAATTTCCACTCCTTTCCGGTGCCGAAAATGCATTTCTCCTATAGGAGTGAATTTCACTCTTTTGTTTTAAGAGTGTACAAAAGCAGTTTACAGGGTGGCCCAGCGGGTAGTGTTTGAAACAAATGAAAAAATAAAAACAAATAAGAGACATGAGGAGAATTTAATGACGTTTATTGATGGACATATTGGGCAATTAATGATAAAGAGGTTCGAAGTGCCCGCCATCTTTAACAAGGACAGCAGTTAGGCGGTTCTCGAATACAACCATACTCCATACTCCTTACCCATACCTTCCTCCATACTCCTTTTGTTTGGCCAATTCTTTTTGTGGAACTTCTCACAAAAGCTAAAAAAAAAGCTTCCCACAAAAAGAATTAGTCAAATAAAAGGAGTATGGAGGAAGGAGGAAGGTATGGATAAGGAGTATGGAGTATGGTTGGATTCGAGAACCGCCTAAATGCTGTCCTTGTTAAAGATGGCGGGCACTTCGAACCTCTTTATCATTAATTGCCCAATATGTTCAATAAACGTCATTAAATTCTTCTCATGTCTCTTATTTGTTTTTATTTTTTCATTTGTTTCAAACACTATACCCGCTTGGCCACCCTGTACATATTGTTCATTAGACTTTAAAAAAAAAAAAAAAAAAAAAAAAAAAAAAAAAGCAAACAAATTTCAAATTTCAAAGATTCAAAGTGTGTACTTTATTTTGTTTAACTCCTGCATATCTTAAAAAAAAGTATCGTAATAAATAAGACAAGCTAACGATGGGAAAAACTTCTTCTTTTAGACGCATTTCCCCCATTACTGAATTTGAATCCTGCCCCTCCAGTATAAATGTGAACAATTTCATCTGAGTATAAAAAAAGGTTTTAAACATAGATATCATAGTTAAAGTATTAGATTGGCAGATCATGTGACCTCCAATGCTAACGACGGGACGCGCATGGCGGCCAAATAAGAGGGCAAAATGGCCAGTGTTGCTGCCACTTTAAGGAGAAAAATACTACGAAACAATACCATTTAATTCAAAAATTACAAAAATAAAATACTAGAAAAGGATTTAAAGTCACTAAAAAGATTCCAAAATGCAGCTAGTATTTTTACGATATTTTTTTGTAATTTTAGAATTAAATGGTATTTTTTCGTAGTATTTTTCTCCTTAAAGTGGCAGCAACACTGGCCATTTTGCCCTCTTATTTGACCGCCATGCGCGTCCCGTCGTTAGCATTGGAGGTCACGTGATCTGCCAATCTAATACTTTAACTATGATATCTATGGTTACAAACCAATTCTCACATATTAGGTGAAAAAGATCAAATCATTATTTTTTTTATGGGGATCCCTCATCCCAAAGTATGCCAATTCCTGCTTAGTTATTTCCAAAATGATAAGATTGGTGTTGGTAAACACGATGTAAATTGTAAGAGTTGTCCTGATTTCCATAATGGTGTAAACACATACACTCTTAAAACAAAAGAGTGAAATTCACTCCTATAGGAGAAGTGCATTTTCGGCACCGGAAAGGAGTAGAAATTAACTCAGACTGAGTTAAAACCGCTCGTTTTAAGAGTGTAGGACGCAGATGGTTTTCTTTTATTTCTTTTACCCACTCCGCAAAAAGACTGAAATTCACTCCTATAGGAGAAGTGCATTTTCGGCACGAAAAGGAGTGGAAATTAACTCAGACTGAGTTAAAACCGCTCGTTTGTTTTAAGAGTGTACCAGCCCTGGGTGAGGAGGGTATCGAGTTACTTTTCTTTTAATGTCAGAACTGTCAAACTTATCCATGTGGTTTACTTTAGCTAACATTTATACAAGTATCGTCAGGGCCGTATTTAGAGATTTGCCGCTTGTAGGCTACTATTGATTTGCCGCCAATGTCACAATATTCTCCCCCTTCGAGTAACAGTAGGTGGTTAGCTGCAAAATAGGGTGGCATGTGCTGTTTAAAATACACATATTAGAATCATCTATGTACACTGTTAAAAATTTTGTGCTTGGTTTCACCATGATATTGGTTCCTAGTAGCTGCAACGGCTGAATGGTGAAACGTTCCACCATATTTTTGGTATTCGGTTGAACCATTTCTCAGGTTTTTGTTTCCAAATCCAGAAAAATGGTTCAACCAAACACCGAAAAAAAGGTGAAACATTTCATTATTCAGCCGTTGCAGCTACTAGGAACCAATATCATGGTGAAACCAACCAATATCATGGTGAAACCAAGCACCAAATTTTTAACAGTGTACCTTTACACACTAAATCGAAAGCGAAATGGGCGAATTTTTTAACTGTTCTGCTCTTTTTCTTTCAACTTCGAAATCCGGGAGTAAGGGGTGCAATTGCCCTTACAGCGACCGTGTTTGCTACGAAATAGTAGTACTATATATAATATACGTTTACGGGTTTACGCATTAATGGAAATTATTTGTTTTCTTTCTTAAAAATATTCGTATTTTTATAATACATTTTTTTTCGAACGCCGCTTTAATGGGTCGTAAAATTGGCCGCCCCAAAAAATTCGCCGCTCTAGGCTACAGCCCACTTAGCCTATTTACAAATCCGACCCTGAGTATCGTACGATAATTTTATTACTAATAGATTTTTAACATACTTCAGATTTTTTTAAAATTCGAAATAAAAATGAAAAATAATAAAGTAGGGTATTGAATTCGTAGAGTTTTCCGCCTGTCTCTCCGTACCCCCTTTCTTTTCAAAAATCTTATAAGATTTTTAAAATTCTTTTTTTTTTCTTTTGTCCGTTTGTCCTTATTCACAAGTACTATAAGAATTCCCGTGAGTTTGCGCATAACTATTATTTTTATTACTTTATTTATTAACGATGTAAAATCCGGATAAAAAGTTTACTTTTAAAACGCCGAGTTAAAATCTTTTGTTCGAAAATCGTGTGTCATAGAATAAATTAAAATCACTTATTGGCTTTAATTAATAAAGTCCATTATATTTGTTTACAAACGTATACAAAGTAAATAAAGTAAGCTCATTAACGTAATAACTAAGGAAAGACACTTTTTATAAAGTGTGGTAGAAGTCACAGTTGAAAAAAATATATAAAAGAATTCATTATTATCTTTAATAAGTAAAAAAAATCACCCGTTAGTTATAAATTATCTTATTATTTTATAAGGATAATTTTTTTTCTTTTTAATAAAGAATACGTGAAAAAAAATTGATTTTCTCATTGGAAGTTAAAAAAAATCTCTAGCAAAAAGAAAACTCTTCAGAATAAAAACAAACTTTGTCTTTTAGGCACGAACTAGTATTTAAAAAAAACTTAAGACTTATAATCGCTGAGAAAATAACATTTTTTTTAAAGTAAAAATGTTTAATGGTTGAATAATCGGATTCCAAAAGCAAACATACTTTTTATGACCAGCCTTTTAATTGTTAGTTAACTTTGTTGTAAAAGAATTTTTTTTAAAAAGTGCATTTGAATTTCGAATTAAGAATTTAGGAAATGTTAAATGTAAGACGATTAGATAGTGGAAAATCGAAGCTAGTTTTCGATACCTTCAAAATTTTGAAATCCGAGGTTTTCCAACCTGATAAAGTGCAATGGAACTAAACTACTTCAATAACTATTTTATTTATTATAAATTTCTTCTTCGTCTTGGTTTTTAAGGTTAAAAGGGAAAAGAAAGAATAGAAAAGTGCACATTTTGAATATATTTAAGTGCAAATTCGTCGTGATTTCTCAGCATGTATTTCAGCTATTGTTTTTCTGATTCGCTTGTGTGATCGCTACTTCCTTCTGTAACTATAGTAGACTTTAAAGTGAATTAAATTAATTCGAAAAATTGGAAGACGAGGAACTTTATGATGTAGCTAAAATTTTGGACAAGCGAGAAAATGGAATATTTTCGTAAATTTAAGTAAGGAACTATTTAAATTCACTCAGAACTAATATTTAATGAAAAATAATTTAAGCTTAGAGAGAGCTTCACAATAAAACTGAAGTCTTCTCTGTATTGAATATTTTTAAAGACTGTTTTTTTTTTATATGATAAGCGTATATTTGTTTTAAAATGTATTTAATACTTGGTTACAAAATTATTTATTGCAGCTTTTAAAATTATACATTAGAACTCATTTTAAAAAGTGGTATTATACGGCCCCGAAGTAATTTTGCTTAGAAAATTATTATTTTTACATTGGAATAACACAAAGAGAAGAATTTGGTTTGGAGACTCGGCTCCCGCTCCCAATCCTCTTTTAAAGCGATAACTATTAGAATTTAATTTTACAAAACAATTTGGTTGGAATACCCCATCGATACATTTAGGTCGCACAGCGCACAATTTCCCACGCATATTTCAATGAAACAAAAATGTCTTCTGAACTTTTGATAAAATGTAAAGCTTCTGCTAATAAATGAGATAAGACAAGTAGATGGATGCTGAGATAGAAGAAAAGTTACAGTAACATGCGTTAATGGATGAGATAAGAAATGCAATCATCGAAAACCGCCATTTTGCGTTGGCTTCGAATGTCATTTTATTTTCTTTTAAAATTCTTCACAATTACTTGTAGCTATCACGTCGTTATGCGTCAAAGACATCATACAAACAGGAGATTGCAAACAACAACAAACTTGCAATAAAGAATGTGTTTGTTACGAAAATTCTTTATGGATCTAATTGGGAGAAACAGTATTCAGCTGAATTCAATTAAAGATTTTTTAAGTTTCACAACACTGTTTTTAAAATATAAAACCCATTTTGACTTTGTTAGACCTTTAAATGCTTAATTAACTTTTTGATATTTTTTTTAAGTACTGTATTTGATATTTGAGACAACATTAGTTTCGAATTCAAAGCGTGGTCTCTCAAAACATTTTAACATTTTCATAATGAAATATTTTATTATAAGAGATATGTGGTAAGAGATATATGGTATTTAAACACCTAAATAATCTATATATCTACCTATAAAATCTATATATCTAATCTATATATCACCTATAAAATTAACATTTTCATAATGAAATATTTTATTATTTCGTCTTAGAGATATATGGTATTTAAACACTTAATAATCTATATATCTACCTATAAAATCTATATATCTGATCTATATATCACCTATAAAATTAAAATCTTAATAGATGTTAAATTTATACTATATAAAAGACTAGATTTTGATCCCACCTATAGATCTCTTGCAGGTTTTTACAGTATTGAGTGATTGAAATCCCACCGATTGTATTTGGTGGGATTTTTTTTTCGCCTAGTATTATCCGTTCCTTAGGAGCATATGACGCCGCACCGCACTGGTGCTTAATACCAGATATTGAATTGAGTGAAGTTAATTATATGGTCTTAAGGCTACTATTGTCAATTAAATAGTCTTAAGGCTACTATTGTCAATTAAATAATGACTTGTTTCACGTGATGTCATCATTCCTGGATATCATTGGTGGTTTCAGTAAGTGGTGGCATTATACGGTAAGCCCCGCCCACTACATTAATTTGCCAATATTGATACCTTATTTTCATTCTGGTGGAACAGTTGCCACTTAAGTCGTGAAAAATGATCATTGCGGTTTTTTTTCTTATAAATAAGTGGCATTGATTGTTCGGATTACCATCCATTAAATACCGTCACAGAAGTAAACCTTCTTTTTCATGGCAGGTCTGTGGCACCGCACCCTGACCCCGTTCCAGGCGCATGCGTGCGACGGCGAGGCGCTTCAGCTCGAGTGTACGCCCAGCACCGTGATCAGCGTCCACTACGTCTCGTACGGGCGTCAAGTGAACGCGGGGCACCTCTGTCCAGGAAGCGCGTCCAGGGGCGCCGCGGCGTATTGTGATTCGTCCAAGGGGGCACTGCAGGTGAGTCTGAAATCGAATAATAACCGACGAGTGTCGACGCGAAGCGTCCCTACTCCGTCATCGAAATCTTCCCGAAAAGGGGTTAACTTTGATTGGGAATAGGGCTGGATAAAATCTTTGCTTTAAGTTTTCTAAGTTGTTTAAGGGGATGCCGAAGGACTCGGCAAGTTGTAAAAACTTCTGAAAAAGAAACCAACGATTAGTAAGTATACAAAATACGAAACATTTTCCAAAATGAACAGAAACAAGGACATTATGCAGGCATAAGTATAACATACTTGCAGAAATGTAGTGCATCCGTTTAGTATTTAGTCTAGTACTTTTTCGGAAGTCTCGCTAAATAATTCATTGAATATTTTTGCAAACGATTTTTATAAATGATAGATGTAGCTGACTTTTACAGAATATGTTTTTTTGTAAAATTATTTATTGAAAATTAAAAAAATCTATCCAAACCCATTTCCAAAAGTGGGATTATAGAGACCTGTAAGTCAGCTACATTTATCATACATAAAAAAAAGACATTTACAAAAATATTCAATACAGTCGAAGAAATAATAATGCTTAGAAAATCCTTTTTTTCCCTATTGGATTAACACAGATGCACTTTGGTTTGGAGATCCGCGGTCCAGCGCGCCCATTCCCCCTTCGGGATTTGAACCCAGGTACACTCGTTTGACAAGCGAGGGTTGAAACCACCATACTGGCTGAGTTCTCTTATGTTATGTAATAAGTTGGTTGGTAGACATACATATTCAGGTTTATGTGCTTGGTCAGAGACCCGCTTATAAACCTTCGTCAAGTAAGACAGACAACACACACACACATAAGTGGATCCATCTAATTTTTAGAGACAGAGGCCAACTAGAGGGTCCCCAGAATTGGCTTGTCACCCCCAGAGGTATTGATTTGGTATGGGAACTTGGAGGACGTTGTGACCACGACGGATTTAACGTGCACCAGTCACCATTAGCGTACACGGGGGTCTTCGGAAGGCAGCGGGACTCGAACTCGCAACCTTAGGGATGCCAGTCCAAGACCTTACCGACCAGGCTATCCCGGCCCCATGTAATAAGTGTAAATGTGTGTTTCTGCAGGTTATTCACAGGCGATGCCACAAAAGCACCAATTGCCGTGTGCTCATAACTCCATCCTTATTTGGCGTGGATAACTGTCCGGGTGCGAGGAAATTCATCGAAGTAGTTTACAAATGTCGCCCAGGTATGGATTTCGTATATGTAATACATTAAAATTTATGCATGCAGTTATTGTTTGCTTATGTACTAATTTTTAAAAGGATTTATTTTTATGCTCTTCAAAGTTTATGCTATTGCAACGAAAGAAATTAACGCAATGAAATTGTATGAAACGAATGAAAAATACAAATTTGAAAGGAGCAAAGTGGGTTTAACTAGTGAATATTTATTAATTTTAGTACGGATAATCGAAAAGACATTAAATATTTGCATTAAAACATTATTTAAACGTAAAATCACAAATATCTAAAAATAAACATCAGTTAATTACGACTTTTGTAATCTGGGAAAGGGAAATGGGCAGGTTTCACATGCATGTCTTCAGTAGCAACAGAAATGTTAATGAAAGTAAATTCTTTCTCGAGTTTCGATTGGTGAATCCATGTCCCGTGGTGGGAACAAAGGACCAATCGAAGCACCGATCTCAAGAAGAAACCGGAAAGAAATTTCGTCCCCTGAAGCAACCCAATTATAAGAAAAAATCCGAACACATGAAAAACAAATTTCCAATTTTATTTGAATTTTACATATTTTTGTAAAAATACCAATATAAAATGTGGATATATTCTGTTTAAAAAAAACTTTTTATAATATCGTGCAAAAAACTTACTTTTTCAAATCAATAATCGTGGCAAAAGCGATGCTTTTAACGAAATCGTGTTTTAAAGTTACTTTTACGAATTAGTGCGACAAAGTAAATAAGAGCATCTGATTGGTGTAAAATTCTTTATTTGAACGTGATTCTTTATTTGGCGTCTTATTTCCAATGCCAAATCTAAGAAATACTTTTTGCACGTGATTTTAAAATAATCATTAATATAAATAATCATCTTCAAATCATTTGAACGTGATAATAAAATAATTAATAAGCCAATCAATAAATGCCAATTTAATAAATACTTTTTTTGCACGTTATTATAAAAAATAGTGTATGACAACACGTTGAAAATAGCCTTTTTTTAAACTAGGGAATTTATTTATAAACTAGTAATAATTTATTCAACTCGTTTAAAAAAGCCTTATTTTTCACACTAGTTGCATAAATAACTATTTTTTTTCTCTTTCTCGAATTCTAATAAAAAAAGTCTCCAAGAAGAATAATAAAATAAAATAGGTTTGTGCCCCCCATATACCTAGAGGCGCGTTTACATGAGCCATCGAATCCATGGAATGCCAAATCCTCCATTAGGGGAAAAAGTGGTCGAGCAGGATTTCTAACCCAAACTCCGCAATCAACCCCCCTTCGTAAAATAAGGCGTTCACATGGGAACCGGGAGTTGATGACGTAGATGCGCGGGGCATCTGACATTTCTTGACAACTAAACTTGAGTAATGTATTAATTGTGACTCATATATTTAGCTAGCAATACTTTTCTATAAAACCTTCATTTCATAATGATTAGCAATATTTTGATGAGCTATATAAAAATTAAGCTTAAGTTATATAAAAACAAATTGAACAAAAGTTATATAAATTAAGAGCTTGAGTTATATAAAAACCCTCCTTGATTGGAGGGTTTGCGAAGCCCCCCAATGAACCCTGCAATTACCGGTTCTGCCGGGGTGAAAAATCCCCAAGAGGGAAAAATTGCGGAGTTTGCTCTTCATTACATGGATTCGATGGCTCATGTAAACGCGCCTTATATCTATTATCTTTTCTGCTGTGTTCCAGAGGAGTTCCTGAACAAGATCGTGTGCCAGGGTTCACAGATGGACCTGTTCTGTCCGGTCGGGCACGGACTCACCATCTACTCGGCCTCGTACGGGACCACGCGGACGGGAGCCCCGGAGTGCGGACAGCCGGAAGGAGCCGCCCCGGACGGTACGTGGATTGGGAACAATTCTGCAGACTACGAAACTAAAAAAAACACACGTCATTTTTACCTGTACTTTCAACGGTTTAAAACCGTGTGGCGGTTCACCACATGCCCAACCTCAAAAAAAAAAAAAAAAAAAAAAAATCCACGCTAACTGAATCACTACTACCAGACATCAAGATTATAACAGCTATTGTATAGTATGAAAGCCGCAGTAACTCATCTCCACCGTGAACATCCTGTAGCGGCCTCAGTAACCCACCGTCTACCAAAAGGATCCTCAAGAAGGAGATGAGTTACCTCGGCTTTTATACTACTATAATCGTTGTAATCAAGAATAGTGGTAGGAACGAGATGGTAAATCAGCGCCACCTAGTTGTTGATGGCATATTGAGGTTGCGTGTCTGGTGAACCGCCACACCTGGTGACTATGGGTTGCTGAGGCTCAATATTGGATCACATGCTATATTGGTGCTCGGTATGGGACTAGCATGCAAGTAGTACCGAGATCAAAACCTGGTCACTCCGTACCTCTTTAACCGTTTACTTAATTTATGTGTGGCTCTTCATTATGATGCTCGTCGCCAAAAGCCCTCGTGTAACTCTATTGCGACGATAATTCAACTCATCAACTTAAACTATGTACTTGAACCATTTTGTAAAAAACTCGTTTAGAGTTTACAACCGTTTTCTAACTAATCCATTCTCAAAGCGCTGTTTCATTGCATCAATACAATTAAAACAGAAAAAGCATCGTTGAATATAGAATGCATAAACATTAGAAACATAGTTGGCGATATCCCTCCTGGAATTTCGCGTACTTTCAACTATTTAAAACTGCGTACTTAATTTAACAACTTGAGCTATTTTGCTTAAACTTATTTTGAGTTACAACCGTTTTCTAACTAATCCCTTCTCAAAGCGCTGTTTCATAGCATCAATACAATTAAACAGAAAAAGCATCGTTGAATATAGAATGCATAAACATTAGAAACATAGTTGGCGATATCCCTCCTGGAATTTCGCGTACTTTCAACTATTTAAAACTGCGTACTTAATTTAACAACTTGAGCTATTTTGCTTAAACTTATTTTGAGTTACAACCGTTTTCTAACTAATCCCTTCTCAAAGCGCTGTTTCATAGCATCAATACAATTGAAACAGAAAAAGCATCGTTGAATATATAGAATCATAAACATTAGAAACGTAGTTGGCGATATCCCTCGTAGAAGCACAGAATATTACCTCCTGGAATTTCACGTACTTTCAACTATTTAAAACTGTGTACTTAATTTAACAACTTGAGCTATTTTACTTAAACTTGTTTCGAGTTTACCCACCGTTTTCTAACTAATCCCTTCTCAAAGCGCTGTTTCATAGCATCAATACAATTGAAGCAGAAAAAGCATCGTTGAATATATAGAATCATAAACATTAGAAACGTAGTTGGCGATATCCCTCGTAGAAGCACAGAATATTACCTCCTGGAATTTCACGTACTTTCAACTATTTAAAACTGTGTACTTAATTTAACAACTTGAGCTATTTTACTTAAACTTGTTTTGAGTTTACAACCGTTTTTTTAACTAATCCCTTCTCAAAGCGCTGTTTCATAGCATCAATACAATTGAAGCAGAAAAAGCATCGTTGAATATATAGAATACATAAACATTAGAAACGTAGTTGGCGATATCCCTCGTAGAAGCACAGAATATTACCTCCTGGAATTTCACGTACTTTCAACTATTTAAAACTGTATACTTAATTTAACAACTTGAGCTATTTTGCTTAAACTTGTTTCGAGTTTACAACCGTTTTCTAACTAATCCCTTCTCAAAGCGCTGTTTTACGACATTTACAACAGAAAAAACGTCGTTGAATATAGGTACATTACAAATGTAGCGGCCTCAGTAACCCACAGTCTACCAAAAGGATCCTCAGGTGGAGATGAGTTACCTCGGCTTATATAATACTATTAACTTTGTAATTAAGAATAGTGGTAGGAACGAGATGGTAAATCAGCCTCACGTAGTTGTTGATGGCATATTGAGGTTGCGTGTGTGGTGAACCGCCACATGTAGAAGCCTCCGTAACCCACAGTCTACCAAAAGGATCCTCAACAAGGAGAGGAGTTACCTCGGCTTATATACTACTATTAACGGTGTAATCTTATATAGTGGTAGGAACGTGGTTGTAAATCAACGCCACCTAGTTGTTGATTGCATATTATGGTTGCGTGTGTGGTGAACCGCCACAAATATCACTGCCGTGGGCAGGTAAACTGCAGTTACTAGCCAAATGACTTGGACCTTTGTTGCATGCACTCAAATACTCTAACCTATAGAAAACATACTGAAAAAGAATAATTATTTCACAGCAAAAAAAAGGTTCAGTTCATTTTTGTGGTTGCTGCAGTTTACCAGTTCATGGCAGATCACCTCTCGATATTTTTTCGAAATCGTTCTTACATTCCAAATGTAACTATACATTATCCTGCAGTGAGTAGCTTTTGATGATGGTTAACTGAAATTCAGCAGCTATATACAACTACTACTACTACTACTGTCCCGTCCGTGGCCGAGTGGTTAAGGCATCAGCCTAGAGATTCAACCTTCTCAGGAGTGCGGGGGTTCGAATCCCACCTACTGCCAGTCATCCTATAAATCGGATCCGTGCTGGAAATAGTAGAAAAAATCTTCATCACGGATGGGCCCGAGTACACAGGGACAGACGTGCTCGTTAAATCTGTGGAGTCCAAAGTCCCGACGGCGTTAGCGTACGATGTCGCTCGAAGTTCCGTTGGGTGCCCGCTCAGGTGTCGACCTCGTCACTTGACCAGGGTTCTAAATTACGAGGCGTTATTGTCTGTGTTAAATCTCCTGAAGGAGGCTAGAAATAGACATCCGGAAACGATTACCTCACCTCACTACTACTACTACATATATATTCCGACTTGTGTGCTTGATCAGAGACCCGCTTATGAAGCCTTCGTCAAGTAAGACAGACACAGAAAGAATTTTTACTGTCACAGAGAAAGGAATATACACCCAGGGCGAAGGCGGGAATCGAACCCGCGTTACAGCGCGCAGACTGCTAGCTTAATGGTCCAAACCACTCGGCCATCCGGGCCCCAGCTATATATAAAATGTAACGAATTTGTTTTCCTCGCACCCTGTAAATGTTGTTTTACCTTTGTGATACGTTTGTACCAGGAAGCCGAACTTAACCGTACGGAACTACAAACAGGTAAACTTAGAACTACTTTTCTAAGCTGGCCAGTTACATTATCGACTGCTATTTCAATTGATTTCGCACAAACGAAACTTTAATAAAATCGAATCTGCTATTCAAAATTCTCTTCGGCATGGAAAAAAAAATGTATATCATGAGTCTAATTGCTGCTTTCAGAACGATTTTACAATCTCGAAATTCTACGGTAATTTTACCCCCGGTTTATAGTTTAAAGTAAAAAAAAAGGTTTTTATTTCTAGAGTTTAGACATCTGAAAATCGCTCAACGCTTATCTAATAAAAGGGGGGGAAATTGAGCGTTTCAAATATTTCCAAAAGTGTTCCTTTTAAAATATCCGATAAATTTGTAATTTTATTTCCAAAAAGTCTTTTTTCCAATACTAACGTGTAAAGTCACGCACTTCAAAAGGATGATTTGAAGCTTATAAGAGATTGTTATCGCATTTTTAGCCTACTTTTCTTTTTTTAATTCGAAAGAATTAAAAAAATGAAAAAGTAGGTATTGACATGCGGTCGATGTCCGTCTGTCCGTCCGTACCCCCCTTCCAAAATCGGTTCTAATCATCGGATCTTAAAAATTCTTTTTTTGTTAGAAAGCTATAACCTCAGATACCCAACTTTCATACTTTTTGTCCGTCTGTCTGTACGTCCGGACGGACATAAATCTACTATCTGTCGGCGAATTTCCCATTGAATTAGCATTGAAATTCAATTTTGAGTCATTTAAATCACTGTAGGTATTGAAATGCGGTTGATGTCCATCTGTCTGTCTGTTCGTATGTCTGTCTGTTCGTATGTCTGTCCGTCCGCCTGTCTGTCCGTTTGTCTGTCTGTCTGTACCCCCTTCCAAAATCGGTTCTAATCATCGGATCTTAAAATTCTTTTTTGTTAGAAAGCTATGACCTCAGATACCCAACTTTCATACTTTTTGTCCGTCTGTCTGTACGTCCGGACGGACATAAATCTACTATCTGTCGGCGAATTTCCCATTGAATTAGCATTGAAATTCAATTTGAGTCATTTAAATCACTGTTGCCAAATCAACAATGGCATGAGAAACTTTATTTAAACATATTTGAAGCAAATAATATTTTCATGAATCAGTTTGGAATAAACGTCATAAAATGTAGAACAATTTGATTCTTTGATTATTCATTAATTATCTACCAAGAAAGCGGCAAGGCATACTTTTGCATGCAATTATGCTTAGTTTTAATTTACATTTCTTGTTTTTTAATGCAGTTCGGAGTAGTTTCATTACTTTTGTTATTAATAAATATTTATTCTTCGAACTACAAATAAATCACGAGCAGATGATAAATAATATTTAATTAATTTGCGAACGAATATTAAGGAAATAGTTGATTTTGGCTTTTAGAAGTTTAAATTATAGCTGGGTGCTGTGTTTCGATTTTTTTTTCTAATGTGTATAAATCTAGTGTAGAAACGGCTGTTGATGATATTTACTTTAGTAACCTAGTTTTTTTCACGATTAGAACTTCAGTAAGTATTTAAGTAACAGGAAAGTAGGCTATTTTAGTTCTTTATGAACTTCTTTTTTTTTTTGCCAAACAATTTTTCGAAATGAATTGTAGCAATATTGTATTACCACTTTCGTTTTTTTACAATATTGACAAATACTGAAACACAATTTAGACACTTGGCCAGGTAAATTTTAAAAATACCACCAACCAAATCCATTTTATTATTTATAAAATGCTTTGAGATAAAGTGACGCAAAAAAAATTCTATATAAGTTTTTAAAGTAGAAAAAGAAGGTTTAAGAGTGACCAGTTATAAAGTATTAAGTCTTACTATACAATTATTACTTGTAAGACCCATCTGTGAATACCATTAATACCTAAATTATCGAATAAAAACAAGTTTTCAAAATTCCTTTTTCGTGTCAATTTGTTTATATAAATTGTTTAGTACTATGGCCTTCGTTTGTCTTATAAGATCGTTTTCGCATAGCAAGAAAATTTGCCAATCGTCTTTAATAAGTTAAGTAGTGGAATTCAATCAACCAAAAGAATTATGATAAGAATAAATTTCATAGATTCTTATTAAAAAACGCTGCAGTTTTGTTTTTGAAAATTCATGTCACCTTAAGTTATTGTGAAGCGAACTTTTCAATAATTCGTATTTTTTCCCCCCTGATATTCGCAGACTGCCTGATCGCGCAGTCGGACGAAACAATCCGCAGCCTGTGCTCCGGGCGACAGAACTGCTCGCTCATGGCCGACGACCGGACATTTGGCAACCCGGGGTGTCGCCAAGGCAACAAGTACCTCAAAATAGCATACAACTGCGGTAAGTATAACTTACTACCATACCACAGAGAATAACAGTCAACTTTCTTAACATAATATATACACTGAGAAGAGTTGTTCTAAACTAAACAATTGGGGCTGGGGAGCCCAGTAGGTTAGGCGCTCGCCTAGCATGCGAAAGGTCCCAGGTTCGGGTCCGGGCATCGCCAAATTAACTGCCGACCTATAAACGGCCCGTGCAGCCAAAAATGTCCGACGAATAATACCCCGTGTAGAGGGAGTGCACGTTAAAATACGCTCCAAAGTCCCAACGCTGCCTACGATGTCGCCCTTAACGGTTGCGTTGGGTGCCAACTCAGGTGTCGGCTCGTCACTTGACTGTGGTTCTAAAATACGACGCCCGTCGCCAATAGCCCTCGTGTAGCTCTAGTGCGACGATAATTCAAACTGAACTAAACTAAACAATTATTGGATCCAAGAGGAAAAAGATATTCTTGGTGCAATTTTAATATGGTTTAATTATTAAATGTTAAGAAACTAAACTGCGTAAAACTTAAATTTTTAGGTTTTAAAACCTATGGTTATTCAAATAACGAGATAGGGCTGAGAAGCCCAGTCGGTTAGGCGATCGCTTTGCATGCGAAATGTCCTCAGGTTCGGAACAGGGGATTGCCGAAATAGCGGCCGACGCATAAACGGCCAGTGAAACCAAAATGTCCGAAAAATAATGCTCCGTGTAGAGATAGTACACGTTAAATATGCTCCAAAGTTCTGAGGCTGCTTACGATGTCGTTCCTAAAAATTTGTCGCCACTTGATTGTGATTCTAAAAGACGACGCCTCGTCTCCAACAGCCCTCGTGTAGCTGTAGTGCAATGATAATTCAACCTAATCCTATCCCTAACTGTAAATGATTCTTGGATCCTAGGGATAAGGATATTTGTGGCGACTTTAAAATGCTTTAATTATTAAATGTATGTAAAAAAGAGCGTAAAATTTTAGTATTTATTTTAACGTATGTGCAATTTTTGAATGAAGTTATAAGCAGATTTTGAACCTAGGACCTCAACTTAAATTTTATATAGAAGTTTAAGTTATTTTTATTAGATATTTTCGAAAACACATTTTCGAACATTCTAGCTTTTCCATGCAATAAATTGCAAATGTAGTAAATCCTTACTCATGACCATAACTTTTTTTGTGAGTGTTACTATAATAATTACTGATCCGGTTATGAGCAGTGAACACTGCAGTCAAGTAATCATATTGAAAAGGC
>JAFNEN010002114.1:0-35704 GCA_019343175.1 Oedothorax gibbosus
AACATAATAGCTAAAAATGTATTAAAGAGGGGAGAGTTTGTATTCTCGATTTTTTTTCTGTATATTTTATCGATATAAGTGTTAAAAATATATTTATATGCTTAATAAATAATGGTTTTCAAAAAATTTATCTCGAATGTAGGTGGATACCTTAAAAGGGTTATGTTTTCCCGGCATCATAAGTTCGTTTTACCCCGAACGCTAGCCTTGCCTGACCGGGGAGCTGAGTCCCCATAAGCCCCCGCTGCCACCATCCCTGTCTGAGATTTGAGAAAACATATTCATTAGTTTGGGTTTAACTTATTAAATATAAATGCTAAGATTTGTTTTGCCATTGAAATGATAGATGGCGCCACAATTTTCGCCATTCGCTTACGTCTATCTGACGTCATTTTCTCCGGTAGATGTGAAATCGCAAGCACCGCTAGCATTTATTTTCTCACAGATTATTTTCGAAAATTGTAAGTATAAATTGCATTATTTATAAAATACTATAGTTTTAAAGGCAAATGTAATTGGGGAAATTTTTTTTGCAACAAATAATTCTTTTCTAATAAAGTTATTTTCTGATGTACTTCTTACACAATTATTTTTTACCTCTGTGAATGTATGAGTAAAGTTTTGTTTGTACTTGATACCAAAATAAAAACAGCTTAATTGGATTTTTGAGCCTATTTGTTATATATATTTTACTTTTTTGTAGGTTAACAGTTAAAATGACAGAAGTTCAAGTATTTCAAAAGCTTAATCAAGAAGTAAGTATATTTATGGTAAATGAAATACTGTCAAACTTGTTTAAATCTACCTAGTTTGCGACGTCCTTAAAGTTTGTCCAAAATTCGAGTAACAAATTTTAGCACTATTCCATGATTTTCATCCATTTACTTTATGAGACAATTGATAAAATTGTATTCAATTTGAAAAGAAAAGTGTGATTCATACACAGAAATAATTATATAAATTTTGCTTAACAAAATACTTTTGCGAAAATTAAAGTTTCATTGATAAGATTGCATTTAAAAAGTTGCAACATTAAAATATTTTTAATAAACAGCTTATAATTAAAAACAAAAGAAAAAATGCCCTCTTGATGGTTTTTGACAACCAAAATTTGGGTAATAATTGGAAAATTTAGGTTTAATTTATCAAAATGCACAAAAGATGAAATTTAATTTAAAGGCCCTCGCCAGATAAGACGGTGAAAAATGCCCCCATTCCGAACGGGCTGATTTTTTTCCTGAAAATACCTCATAGTATCCCTAGTAGCAATTTTTCATCAACCGATAATCGAATTTTCATCGTTCACCGGTGAGCCGATGAGAATTCGAATATCGGATTTTCGTAGAAAATTGCGCGATAACTGCTCGGTTCTGTCCGCTCGATCGACCAGCCTAGGATGAGTTTTTCCGATGAGATTCCGATCAAAAGTCAAGAAGAAATCGATAAGAATCCGATGAGTAGTAATCGAAATCTCATCGTCCGATGGAATTTCGAACACTTTCCGATAAAATTCCGAACAGTTTACGACATGTTAGTACAAAAGGTTTAAACGAGATGGCGCCACTATTTTTTCTGTTAGTCAGGTAATACTTCGAATTTTAGGTGGAGGAGGACAGAACCAACAATCTCGCGCTCCGCGCTTGTGACTTGCAACGAGGCGTTAGTCCTCTCAGCTATGGAGGCTTGCAGGAAGATTGCGTTTAAATAAAGAGCTCAAAAGGTTGATCGTTAAAGAAGTTTTATGTTATTGATTAAGAAATTTTAATTTTGATTTTTCTTTTGCAAGTAAGTTTCTTTTGCAGAAAAATCCGCTCATAAATCTGATCGAGTGATCATTGTTAAAAATGCAATTTTATTTAAAAAAAAAAAAACATTTTTATGCCAAAATCGTTTGGTACACCTTAGGTTTCTATCAATACATGTTCCTCTAACATCAATCTACAATATATATTTTTTTCAGATTTTTTAAAATATTAGATGATAGTTAAAAAGAAAATATATTCTTAAAACCTGATTTTTCGCACTACTTACTACACTACTTAACACAGGCGGGGAAATTCAATCTGGTACAATTTCTTCAAGAACAGGAATTGATAGAACTTTGTTGTTTAAAAATTAAAAAGTTGTGAAAAAATGTATAAAATAAATGTTGACTATTAATAAAATAAATAATTACTTAAAAACATAAAAAAAAGTAGATGATGAGACAAGAAGATGAAAAACAAGAGGACGATGTAGAAAAAATTATATGACTGTACTAAAGGATTTTAGTGTGTTTCCTGTTCCTGAAGAAATTGTACCAAATTGAATTTCCCCGCCTCTGATAGGGGTGTCATCTGCCGAGTAAGTAGTGCGAAAAATCAGGTCTTAAGAATATTTTATTTTTTGTAACTATCATCTAATATTTTAAAAAATCCGAAAAAATATATATTGTAGATTGATGTTAGAGGAACATGTAGAGATAAAATCCTAAGGTGTACCAAATGATTTTGGCATAAAAATGTTTTTTAAAAAATAAAATCGCATTTTTAACAATGATCACTCGATCAGATTTATGAGCGGATTTTTCTGAGAATACTACTCAATAATATCTAAAAACTCATGAGCAGTTTTTTGGATATTATCAAACAGATTCAGGGAATATTCAATTTAAAAATTAAAATACTTTTATTTTTTACTCAAAAATGCGTTGTATTTTAGAGCTGAAACTCGACTGAGAAGTTTTCCATACTATGAGGTATTTTCAGGAAAAAAATTAGCCGGATTGGAATGGGGGCATTTTTCATCGTCTTATCTGGCGAGGGCCTTTGCATGAGATAATGTATAATAAACAATTATAAAATCATAAATGATGAATAAGTTTCCTGCAAATTTTATGAGTAAGTGCATGGATTTTAATTAATAATATCTGTATCGTTATATCATACCATTTGTTTTACTATATTATCTTCTTTAGCTGTTCTTGGAACTCCTCGACACAAGTTTTAAATCTGTTACTCAAAAGCTTGAGGTAGGTGCAGTAATCACTATTTTCCTTATTTGTAACAGTTTGTTGTTTTTTCCATTGGTACATTTTTGATAATTTGGTTATAATTATATTTTTAGGAAAAACGTTTATAATGTGATTCTAAAATTCCTGTATGATACTTTCTATGAAGTGTTTAAAAAATAACTCATATTTTAAAGCCCCAGATATTGTCAAAACTATAAGCTGTATAATATGATTATACTATTGTTTTTGGTAAACTATTATTTTTTGAGAGGTTGATGTCAGGTTTCTGAAATTTTGATTTGGTTTCTTATTTGAAAAATTTCAATGCTTTTTATAAGGATTACAAGCCTACACACCTGTAAAAACTTACATTATTGTTGAATGTAAATTCTTTAAAATTCACACTATAAACTTTTATTGAACCTCTTTGAATGATCATACTCGTTCTCTTTGTAGCCTTCTGCATCATTTTCTCTTTATAAGACGATTTGTAGTAAATCAGGAATCGAATTTTCTGATTTGGAACCTAAATTGCAGAATTTGCTTAAAATTTTTAGGGGTATGTATCATGCCAAATAAGTTTTTTTTTTTACTTTCAATAAATTTTTTTAATATAGAATTTTTGTTAAAACTTATGAAATAGTTTGCTTCTTTAACAAATTATTTTATTGATTTATACCATCATTAATTTTCAATGCACATTAAATATTCTAGGATGGTCGAAATGAATATGAGTAATTATGCGAGTTGGGCAAACGGACAGTGTGTAGGGTATTTATAAATGGGAAAATGGGTATATGTACCGTTACCCTGGGTAAATATAAATACCTTAAATTAGGGTATTTATTATTTAAAATCATTCCTATGCATAAAATATTGTTTTAAAATTTAATAAAGTTAAATAATATTATAAATACAAAATTCACCACACAAATTCATTATAACTTTAAAAAAAAGTGTTTTAAAACTATATTTAAAATTAGCAAATTTATACCCGTTCTTTGCACGGAATAAAAAAATATCAAATAGAATCCAAATATGTGTACCATATACCCTTTTATAGGATCATAAACTTATTATTGTTTCCGCTCGTTATAAATTATAAAATCCCGTTTTATTGCCTTAAAATTCCAAAATGAAAAATACGCTATAAAATGCACTCATAAATGTCATCACAATTCCCTCATAAATACATAAAACCTTTTAGCTCATTTGGCGCGTTTTGGGAAATAATTTGGCGAGAAAATAGATATAGCTACCCACACCCATTATACAGCTCTAACACAATGACCTTCGAACAACCGACCAGCTTATAAATTATTTATAAAAGAAATTGCCTATTTGGCGAGTTTGGCAACGTATTTGGCAAAAAAATAGACGTAAAACACTAATAGCTCTAGTGCAATGGCCTTTATTAACCATCATAGTTCAGTAATAGCTTAACTATACATTTATTGCTTAAATATGCATACATGCAGTCAACAGAAAAATCATCAAATAAACCCACAATAAAATCCGGGAATGAAGACTGGCGGAATTACGTCACTTGAAACATGTCAATTATTTTTCAAATAATGAATTTAGTTTCTGAAAGTAGTAATGGCAAAAGAATAAAATAAACATTTTGAATTTTAAATGTTTTTGTTAAAAGTTTTATTTAATTTTTTAAGCCAATGGCATCAGGAGAGAAAAACTGATCGGATTTGAGCGATAGTGGTGTATTTTTTTCAGAAAATTCGAATTTTCTCTAAAAATGGAACAAATATGAAAAAACTAAGCCTCAGGTGCACACGTTGGTATTAAAGGGAATCTATCTTAAAAATTTCGAATTTCTGAGGGCAGTACAAGTAGGTTTTTTACGATCCGAAGACAAACAGACACACACAGACAGACTCTTTCTTTTTTTATTATAGATTATAAATACCCAGATCAGAAGTTTGTGACAAACTATATATATATTATTGATTTTCTAAAACATATAGTTGTTAAGTACATAAATTCGAAATATTAATGCTATTAACAGCTTTATAGAAATTGGTCAATAGCCATTTATTGGAAATTAGCATATTCTATAAGCAATTATTGCAATAATTGCTTATAGAGGTAGGAATTGCTTATAAATGTACAATTGTGTGATATATAACCTTTACATTTTTAATTGATTTTTTGCAGATAAAAATTGTGTGTAAAAAAAATTTCAGATTGAAATTCAAATTATGTTTGGAAGTTCTTATGAGAATTTTTTTTTAAGATGGAGTAAAGAAAAACAAGCCATTGGTTCAGTTAAAAGATGAGTTGCTTAATTTAGGTATGTAATTTTTTTTGGAAAAAATAATCTGTATATTTTAATCTAAATCTCTTGTAGGTTCTATTCTGTTTCTTAATCAATCTAAGTTTCAATCCTTTTGACATCTAAGAAATTTTGTTTTGTTACTGGTGAGCGATAGTGACCAAGGAGCAAAGCCCCGTTGAAATGGGCACCATAAAATATTCTGCATTAATGTAATATTTCTTTACAAACAATATTATACAATATTTTTGCTGAATGTTGTTAAGAGTTAGCACTGTTTGCTTAACACTGTTGTTTGCATATACGTAGGATTTGATTGTATTATTTCTTTAGGAGCATTATGAGATTAATATTTGTTTAGTACTTTCAATTTTTTTTTATGTTGTAGGAATGGCTGATAATCAAGTAGACATGTTTTCTAAACAGGTATGATTTTTTTTCAATGTAAAATTCAGGAATTTTCTACTTTAATTCACTTAACCAAAATTTTTCTTTGCTCTTAGTGGGAAAAAGTATATTCATCACTAGTTCATACTACATCTGACACTATTGCTATAAATCCATTGCTTGATATGGAGTGGAAATTTGGAGGTATGCAAGATTTATTTAGTTTTATAAAAAATGCACTATTTAAAAAAAGGTATTTAAAGGTATAATAACGAAAATTATAAAATGTTTAATTATTCAAACTTCATAGTTAATTTCATAATTAACAATTCTTTCATTTTAAATTAAAAAAATATTAGTAAAATATTTTTATTAAAAAAAATTATTAGTCATATAATATTCCTCTATAAATTACTCACTGTAACATATGCACAAGATGTTGGTTAAAATGGACTTTTAATTTATGTAAATTTTGTTTAATTTATAGACAAATTTTATATTTATTCACAATATGTACTTATATTTCAAATGATAAACAGTCATTGAAGCAATCTAGAGCGAACTCATAATCATGAGCTAACTCAAACTGTTTAATTAGTAAAAAAAAACATAAATATAATTCTCGCAAAAGTCATTCTTGCAACGATATTTAATTGAAAAAAGTTTAAATTTTCTTGATTTATTTTTTCTTTGCCTCATATCTTGGTGATCCAGAGTACCCAGGTGGCTCAATGGGCTTGTTTCAACACTTTATCAAAGAAAACAAAACCAATGAAATCGCAGTTTGGAGCGTGTGACGTTATAAAAACCAATGATCTTGTTTCAACACTTCGTCAAAGAAAACAAAACAACCAATGGAATTGCAGTATAGAGAGCGTGACATTATAAGAAATATTCCCATTGTCATAAAATATTTGATAATATTTGCTTAGGATACTTAATGGTTACACTATTCATCACAAATTAAAGTTTAATATTTGTATTCTTAAATACAGTCGGCCGACATGAACATGGGGCACCGTGACGCCTGCGAAAAAAAGCGCTATCTCGAAAACGACTAGAGATGGATGGATCTTTTTGTGTTTCTAAACCAACCAAGTCTATCCAATATGTCATCTATTCCATTTTAAACACATCTTTTTTTTTGTTGAGAATTAGAATTCATTATTGATATTTGAGAATTAATTCTTAAGTTTATAGAAAATTTGACACGTGTCATGTCTGTCACGGTGTCATGGTAACAATATATAAACTAAACTCCTCGGCGCAACAGCCCAATAGTGGGCCAAGGCCTGCCGTGTCCAGCAACCTACCTAGAAATATTCCGGTTCACGGGTTTGTTGATGGTTTAAACAGCTCTATCGCTTTGCGGTGTATTCGAGAATGTATAAAAACGAATAAACTATACAATATATTCTGGAAAATAAATATACTGTACAATACAATATATCCAGCATTTATTGTGTTGTACCAACCAATGTGCAACATTTTTGGCAATGTTTTTTTTTAACGAACATGGAAGCATTGAATCGGATGCCTAGATTAAAATTCTTTATGCAGCTTCCGAGTTCGTAATATTCAACACTTGATTTTAATGATCTAAGCTGTTGTTGACTATTTTAAACATTGATTAGCATCAAATAGAATTTTAAACAGAAATGCAACCGACTTTACCATCAAATTAAAAATAATAAGAATCATAATTACGATCAATAATTTTAATTAATAAGAAGACTTTAGAGTTATGAATTAAAATACTACAAATTTTTGCCAAAAAAGCACAATTCTTCAAATTATTTAAACTATGTAAGAGTCTAACGGGCTATATAATCTTACAATTGATTAAAATGACAATCCATAAATTGAATATCATTCATAAATTGTCTTATCATGTTTGTATTATTTTTTACACACACGTTATCGACGTGCACTATATATTAGTAAATAAATATACATATATAGTAATAAATTGTCAAAAACTTGTATTATTAGCATTTATTTAGTTTTGATAATAAACAAAAAATAACAATGTCATTATGGCAGAGATTTTCATAAAAACAGTCTTCTATCTAAATAATAAAACACAATCTGCAATTGGGAGTAATTACTTTTATATTTGGGGAAGAACTAAATTGTTTTTTTAATCGCACAAACGTTAAGTTAGGTCATGTAAATAATTTAAGTTTCTAAATATAAAAGCAAACAGATTAAAAATAAAAATGATTTTCTCAAATTGTAAACTTTTTCAGTCAAATAACATATTATAAAAATACAATTGATTCCAATTATGTTTGGGGGGGGGGGGGGGGGAATTGAATTTTTCAACATCGCGCTATGGCATGAGGAGAAAATCAACATTGAAGCTAGCGACGAAAACGAGCTTCCGGTGTCTCAACCGGAAGTTAACTTGGTAGTTTTTTGGGGTAACCAATCAGAGGAAGGTAGGGTTTGTTTGCAAACTTTAAACCCTCTATATTTTATTTCAGATGAAGTTCCTATTAATGCCCTTCTGGTCCCTATACCACCCGCTGACGAGGAAGCAGTACGATCTTTTCTTGCCGACTTTGAAGAAACACTTAGAGGGGGAAATGGGACCGACGACATCAGAGTGGGAGGGTCATTGGGAGAACTTTCACCAGCTGATTTTGAAAGGGAGCGACGAATTTATCTGGAGGAGATCGTATCCAGAATTCGTCTTGCTAATATCGGAGAGAGGAGACGATTGGTCTCCGATGTTATTGCCCCCCGAGACGCGAATGAAATTGGAAGTATCCTTGCTTGGCTCGGCACATCTGTCGCCAGCTTCACAGGCTTCCTTTTCATCTACTCCGTTCACGATGGCAACTACATCCACGTCCTCCACGATTGCTCCTTTTCTAATGGAACCTGTCGGTGCCGCTGGAGGCAGCAATCTAGGGTAGCTGCTTCCATTAGGCGACGATTGGGAAGAAAATCCATTTTTGTCAGGAACGTTGGCCAAGCTTCCTGGCACGATATCCTCTCATATTACGTCTTTCAACAGGGGATACAAGGACCAACGGTTTTCCTTGGAGGAACAAAGTCCCCCCTTCCGGTTCAGATTGCAAATGTACGACACAGCGGAGTTGGATACACCAGCGAACTGGTGGAAGCACAAGTCTCTGGAGATGGATGTGGGTTACGTGGAGAACTCACCTCTCCAGAAGACGCTTCAGCGCATAGTGAACTACTGCTGGAAAGACCTAAAAAAACACGGGGCAAGTTATCAAGGTTGATTATTCAATTATCAGAATTGAAAGTAAACATATCAAGGTTGATTATTCAATTATCAGAGTTGAAAGTAAACATATCAATAATCAACCTTGATATGGAAACTTTCAACTCTGATAATTAAATAATCAACCTTGATTTGAACGTGAGGGTCAAGCACTGTGCGGATCGAATCGTCTTCAAAACTCCTACCCTGATCCTCACCAACGACCCGCTTGAGATCTGCACCGACCCGGCCTTCAAGGACATCCGTGTCAAACATCTCAAGTGGCGAAAGGCTCCATTTTTGAAGGACATTCCGAAGAAAACCTACCCGATGGCATTTTTTGACATCCTGGACTTTTACGATATAAAATTCTAACAGAACAGAGCGTAATCCCTCTGATATGTATTTTTTAAAATGTGAAATAACAAACAAAGAATCTGATTGAAAAAACAAACGTTTTTATTTATTCACAAAATATATACACTTTCAGGATTCCTCAGGCAGAGTTTCTCCAGGTATGACACCACGTTTTTTATATCTTTTAAGTCCACAAATTAATGACATGCCTTCTTCCACTTCTGAATTTGTGTGAAACAATATCTGATTAGCAGGATGAACGTTCGGCCTTAATGCGTGAGGGTATCGTGTAGGGAAAGTGAAGTTGACAGTGCAGGTAGCTTCTACTTCAAAGTACGCTTGCATATCAGTATATTCTTCGACATCAGTAACTAAATTTTTAGCAGAGGCCGATTTAGAAGGCATAACACCAATATGTATACTGGGTTGGCTATGGGGATAAATATTAGAACCATCAGCAATTTGTGAAATTTGAGATTTATCAAATGTATCATAATAATCAAAAGCTGTTGATGAACCCTCCCTAGTTTCAGCTTCCCTGCTTTGAATAGTTGTCAGGCCGCCTGTTCTTGCTTTACTTAAGATAAATTCCCCTCTAGCTGAATAAAGGATTTTATTAGCCATAGGCAGAGAAAATGTAATTGTACTCCCAGCGGTTTTGTCAACAAAGCCAGGATACGGCCTCAAAATTGATGAAGGTGGGCTTTTTAAGAAACCCATGCTCGGAGCATAATTTACATCAAGAATATATTGCCCTGCTGCCAAATCCCCGTCAAAAACATTCATACTCTGATTTAACATAGCCCATCCAGCTAATTCGGGATTCGCATCATCAGTGTACAGTGCCATATAACTGTTAATTAAAATAGGTAGGCCGATACCCGACTTAGGGTAGATGGAAGTGAAGTCAGCAGCCTTTTCTTTTGCTCCCCACATCTGTTGCGCTAATTTAATATGGTCTGCCTTATCGTGGACTGTGAATGTAGGGTAACGCATCTTTGTGTGGGCGAAAGCGCCGCTGAATTTACCATCAACTACATCATGATCCATGTTAGCACCGACTAGAGTTACAATATCCTGGTATTGATTTAGGGTTGCTGTGGTTGTTGAACTGACATTAGTTTGAAAACTTTGTCTACAATTTCTAAATTTAACTCTGACATTACAATTACTAACGGCTGCAGTGGACGGAAGTAAATGCCACTCAGAGGGAGTCATGTAAAAATACGGCTTATCCCAAGGTAAACTGCAGAAAGGCGTTGCCATTAAATATGATTTAACTTTATTCTCTGTCGCTACTTTCGGCACGTCAACTTCATTTATATTAAACGAATACCCATAAGTATAGACACGGTGAACTTTCTTGAACGTCATAGAATTACCTTCCATGTACGTTGCCGGCCTGTCACTTGTGGGGATGCCGCTAGAACCGTTAGCTGGTGCTGCACTACCCATCCCTGCCGACGCTGCCGGTGGGTCACCCGTCCGAGCGCTCTTCGGGTCCGGCGCGGCGATTTCCTCTCCTCCTCTTTTCCCAGACATGCCGCTAGCTGATGGTTGAGGTTCGGCTTGAGGCGCGGCACAACCCTGAGAAGTATCGAACGGAAACACAGAAGTATCGAACGGAAACGGAGAGTTTGCAGGAAATGCCAGGGGCGGACTGGCTAAGTTTGGGCCCACTCGGCCCAGTCATGACTTTGGCCCACCATACTATATATATATATATATATATATATATATATATATATATATATATATTATATATATATATATATATATATATATATATATATATATATATATATATATATATATATATATATATATATATATATATATATATATATATATATATATATATTATATATATATATATATATATATATATATATATATATATATATATATATATATATATATATATATATATATAATATATATATATATATATATATACTATTTTGTAGTACTTGTAGTTTCCATGGAGATATTAGAAAATGCAAAAGTAATGAACCGATAGAAATAAGTGAGTTTTATGACATCATTTAGTTTCCATGGAGATATTCATGAAATCATTTTGTTTTTCTACCAATCAGATACTCTTATTTACTTTACTGCACTATACTCGCCGCCAACCAAATTAGAACACGTTAGGGATGGCAGTTTTTCAGAAAAACCGGTTTTTCAAATACCGGTTCCATCCCTAAAGTGTAACAAATAAGGGTGGCGGGAACTATAGTGCCGAAAGTAGTACTTTCGGCACTGTCTGTGACGTAAGCACGTAAAGTGTCATTTTCGCAACGATTTATGAATGAATATGATATAAAAAAGTGAACTTTTTTGCACGTTGTTATAAAAAATATCTTGTATTAAATTAAATATTGTTTTAAAGTATTCAAAAAAATATTTTTGTTGCATTATTTTTTCATATCTTATTTTTCATATTCTAAGAGGAAAAATTAAGAAATTTAATATCGAAAACTTTCAGCAATATTTCCGAAAAAGTTACCCAAGTATTTTAAGCTCATAAAATGACTACACTGTATTCTGTAAAACTTATTGTTGGCTTCACAAAATCCTAATTAAATGTAACTTATTTAAACCAGGGTGTCCAGCAAAATTGTTGGTAAAAATTCAAGCACATTTCAAGGATTTCAAGGCTCATTTCAGAATTTTTCAAGGACACTCGCAAAACCAATTATACCACTACATTTTCAAATATGTTTAACAACTAGCTAACAGAAATATTAGGCAAAAAAAGAAAAAAATTTAGTTACGAATTGTTTTTGTTTTAGCACTAACAAATAGTCAACCTAGTTATAGTCTTCTATGAGTTGCAGAGTACATGATTGTATGTATACATCTATTTTTACAAGTAATTTAATTTGCAACTTTCAGACAAATATGTACTTGAAAAATTAATGGCAAATTACCAAAACTTACTAAAAAATAATTTAATTAAAACAACCTATATTATATACTTAAAAATAGACTGACCATTAAAATTAATAGCAATTTTTAATAGCAATTAATAGCAAGTAGTCAAAGCGTTATTCGTAGGGTTAAGTTAGTTAATATTTAAAGTCACAATCTTCAATTTTAATGAAAAAACACCACTTAACATAGGATACGAGATACTTTTTAAAAAGTTAAAAAATAAAAGTTTATTTAAAAAATATTTCATTAAATATAATCTTTAATAATACTAACTTCAATTTAATATTTTACATCTGTTAGCATAATGAGTTATTTCCTTAAATTTTAACCTCAAAGACAGAATTGAACATTTCGATTGATGAACAACCTTTAAAAATCGGCGAATCGAAGGCAAATCAAATATTTTGAAAATTAATGATTTACTAAATTTCAAAGATTGGTAAATTCTAAAATTTCAGGAAGTCAGGAAAATTGTAAATTCTCAGAAATCGTTGAATTACGATCCTACAAAAATCGGCAAATCGCGAATACCCTAAAAGTCGTCAAATCATGAACTTCGAAAAGCCTCGTTTTACTAACCATTTAGCACGAAAAGACACTAAAATCCCGAAGATCTATCAACAGAAATTGCAATTAACGACTTCTTGAAAACCATAAATTCCGGAATTATAAAACGTAAAATTTAAAATCATTGAAATAGCGGAAATTGCGGATTTTCGGAAATTGGCTAATACAGTACAGAATCGCTAATCCAGACTCCCATAATCTGGACACTTTTAAATTTCGGGGATAGTCAGATTTTTTAAAAAAAAAGAAACTGTCGTAAATCAAAAACCCAGAATAAGCCGAAGAAGTAGAAAAAATGCTGAAAAAAAAGTTTAAAACGTAAACAAAAATTCAAACTGTTCTTGTGATAACAAGAGGTCGCAATACTAACTAACACATGATCAAAGGAAAATATTCTGGTTGGTCCGATTGGCCTGCACCGCAGCTACAAAAGTAACGAGACGCTCTTCCGATTACGCAGAGGAAAAAAACTGTCAATCACTATAAGGCAATGCGACCTCATCGGTGGATTTCGTAAAAATTACTAGGCTGCAAAATAAGTAAATCAGGTAGCATTATTGGATTGTACTGGCCGGTAACTAATATTCGAAGACATCTTAGTGTAATTAAATCTAAATTCATTTTCAAATTTTAATTTAAATTTTTGTATTATTAAAATTTATTATTTAAACTTGTTGTTTTGTACTGTAATTCAAAACTTCGAAGTCGACGAATTACTGATCTTTACAAATAGACCAATTACAACAAAACTGAAGATCGCGTAATCGTGAAACTTTGAATATCGGTAAATCAAAAAATCATCAAATATCATTAAAAACAACGAACTCGCAAATCCGAAATATTTAAATCGCGAAAATGAAAATGTGTAAATCGTGCATCTTCAAAAATTGATCTTGAAAATAAACGAACAGGAAAAAATTAGCATATCCCAACCTCAAATTCCACCCAAATATAAATCTAGGCTAACTGCAAACTAACGGAAAATCGAGTATCGAATCGAACAGCAAATGAATCGCGAACCTTAAATACCTACATAACAAATAACTTTTCAATTCAGGCGAAATTCTTAATCTTAAAAAAAAAAAAGACCAAACTCGTAACTTTGAAGGAATTGGACATTCTCGAAAAAAAGTAACTGTCTTGAAAATCAGTAAATCTGAAATTTACAAATGGGGGATTTTTTTAAAAATCGGCCGATTGCAAGGCTTATCCTCATAAATCTTTAAAATTCAAAAATCTCAGAAATTGGCGAAATTTCCCGGAATTTTCAACAATTTCAAGCATAATTCCCGATTTTCCCGGCGCTAAAAAATTTAAGTACAATTCCCGACTTTCCCGATTTTCCCGACGGCTGGACACCCTGTTAAACGCTTTTAAGCTTGTTACCGGTGTCGTCGCGTCATTTCCAAGCGGCCGGGGCGAGTTTTAATAATGCGCACCCTTCTCCGCCACATTTATTTACTTAATATATATATATCTTAAAAATTCTGGGTATTATTATTTTTTTAGATAAAATATACATTTTCACAAAATAACCCTTACCTGTTGAATTTCCAATCAAATCGGATTTATTTATCACCAACGTTGAATTTGAACCAGTCCTAATATGTTTGCTGGCAACTGTTTTCGGGTTTAATGGTGGTTTAGATTTTGATGCAAAAAACAAGCGTTTCTGGCTTGGATCTGCTGCAGCTATTAAAAAATCTCGTTTTCTCCTTTCGTCTCTTTTTTCTGTACCAGATTTATATATTTTTTTTGTACATTTTATAACGCAGAGATGTAAACGCCTAGCGTATGCATGCGCCTAAATATCCTATATAGGGTTGTCCAGCGAGTGGCAACTGCCTCATAGCAACCATCATAGCAACCATCTCTAAGGATAAACAAACCACATGTTGGCCATTTGTTACTGTGCTAATCTTTTCTTTTGATCAGAATTTCGAGCGTTTTTCAGATATAATTTCGCAATGGAGCTTAGAGCACTTGAGTAAGGATGAGAAAGAGAGATATAACATGAAAATTAGTTATCTTCTGTCTGGTTCATTAAACAGTTTCCAATTGATTGCATATTTTAATGTACTCATTTCGTTGACAACAAGAATGTTCGGCGGCGAAAGTTCTCTATCAATCTTTAATAGACAAAAATTAAAATTTTTCAAGGTAGTATTAGAATTTTAATAATTTGTAAGCTTAAATTTATTTAAAAAAATCAAAGTAATACAAAGTAATTTTAAAATTTAGTCATTTAAAATTTAGTTCTAAATTAAGTCTTAATAAATGTAAGGTAATAAGTGTAGTGTGGGGTTGTTTCATGTCGTGGATGGCAATAGCCCCAACTCCAACAGTTTGTTGCCTGGAATTACTTATGTTTTGGTATTCGAAAATAAGTTTTCTAAGAATATTTTTCTTAATAAATTTTTAAATGCCGTTTTCTTGCTGTGCTGTTGGTTGATCAATACATGTGTTAAGAAAGCTTGCATAGAAAGAAACAATTATTTTCATCTAAATCGGTCATTTTGAGAGTGAAACCGAAGCAACTGAGGAAATCCAGTACGCATACAAATAAAAAAAAAAGCGTTACATCATCTGAAACATTCCCATTCATTTAATTAGTAATTAATAATAATTGAACTAGTAATTATTTATTAGTTAATAATTAACTAGTAATTATTTAATTATTTATTAGTTAATAATTAACTAGTAATTATTTAATTATTTATTAGTCAAAAATTAACCAGTAATTATTTATTAGTTATAATTATAGTTGTATAAGATAAATAAATGTTATAATCGATTTTATTTTAAAAAAATTAATTCGCATTAAGCAATTGATATTTGATTGGATAAGTAAAAACCACATGAGTTAACTAGGGGGGGGGGGGGGGTCAAAGGATAATTCCCTAAAGAAGGGGCTCATCCAATCCAAAATTAAGAAAATAGGGGCCCCTAATGTTGCCTGCCCCCCTCCCCCTTAAATCAGATCCTGGATACGCCCTTGGCATCGCTAGCTGTCGAAAAAATACTCAACTTTCTTCTTTTGAAAAAAGATGTCTAATTAAATGTGGAGATTTCAAAATTCAATTCCGAAAATTATGAAAATCAAATAAGCACGACACAAACAGTTAAAAATTATAACAGTTAAGTCTGTTTATCCTTAGGATTCCGTCAGGTGACGTCAGAGTGGACAGGGCTATTGGCTATATTCGTTTTGGGTTCGCTCGGCAGCAAGACGTCACTGGCGAGGTGTCATTTACATGTAAGGAATGAAATGAACTGAAATGTAATGGAGACAGACATACGAGACAAAGGCGCGAAACACTACAAAATTACATAAATCATCATCATCACCTGCTCAGCACCTGCTGATCATCACCTGCTCAGCTTAGACGCCACATTTATTCCAAAAGAGAAAAAAACCACCCGTAATATAATATGGTCTCTTTGGTTATCAGTTTAAAAAATCCAAATAAATAGTAAAAAAATCAAAATCTTGTTCGCACGCACGCAGCAAGCAACTCATAAAAAAAGAACAGCAGAAATGAAAAAAAAAAAATCGGTGCCATACGATATTTTATCAGACTTGCCGTTTTCTTATTGTTTTTCCCCTTATATTAATAGAGTTTTATTGTTAAACATTCAAAAAATCCGACGCGTTTTTTCTGTTTTCTTCAAAACACAAGCTTTAAAAAAATTAGGGTGTTATACAAAAGCCGTAAGATTTATTACTCCAGCTGCAAATGTTTATAAATTTTTTAGAACGATTTTAATGGTTTATGCCGGGTAATGGAATTCATTATATTGTTAACGTTGGCTCCACCGCTCGTCATCGATAGTTTGGTTTTTAAGTATACTATAGTTTAGTTTGAAATATCGTCGCACTAGAGCTACACGAGCGCTATTGGCGACGGGCGTCATAATTTAGAACCACAGTCAGGTGACGAGCCTTAGTAGGCACCCAACGCAATCTTTAAGGTAGACATCGTACGCAGGTCGGGACTTTAGAGCATATTTAACGTGTACTTCCTCTACGCGGGGTATTATTCGTCGGACATTTTTAGCTACGCGGGCCGTTAATAGGTCGGCAGTTATTTTGGCGATGCCCGGACCCGAACATGGGACCTTCCGCATGCAAGGCGAACGCCTTAACCGACTGGGCTCCCCAGCCCCTTAAGTATGCAATAACTTTAAGGTTTCTGTTAACCGTCTTTATACTTTATGGTCAAAACATATATTATTAGGGCTCTTTGGAAAATTTCTATTGTTGACAAAATTTTAAATTGACTACATTAATTTGTGTCTGACGCGTAACAACAAACATGCTCATTTTCATACTCACTACAGATACTTTACAGTAGAAATTACGATAGAAAAAAAGCGCGAAAAACTCCTAACTTGTAGTACACTTATTTAACTAAGCAAAATATAAAGAAAAAAGTAGTCATCCAAAGATAGCAAGGGTCATTGGTTTAAAAATAAATCCGAGGAGAGGAGGGGGGGGGGGGGGGTGAGGACCGTTTTTGTTATTTCTTTTTTTGCGATAGTGGAATTTCTTTGATTATTACAGAACAAAATGCACTATTATATTTGAAAACGAATTCAACAAAAAAAATCTGTTAATATTTTATTTCTTTGTTTTTTTTATACTTCCTGTTTGAGAGAATAGCCGTCGTTATGGCGCCGTAAAAATGTATCTAAAATCTTATTCCCGCCAAAATTGCGATTGGCTTAAAAATAAATCCGAAGGGGGTGGGGAGGATAGATTTTATTTCTTTTCTTTAACATTGCCTAATACCGTGACCTTTACTGATTTGTGAGTGCACAATATAGCAACTCATGAAAAAAAAAACAGAAAAAAATGAGAAAAAAAATGACCCACATAATATTTCATCAGAATCCGTCTGCTTATCAGGGCCATAAAAAAAATTTCTGTTTTGCTCATTCTAAATTAAGTATTTGTAGATTTTCCCCCCTTAAACGAATATTATCATATTGCTCTTGGCCCACTTGGCAAATTTGGCCCCCTCGGCGATAGCCGACTAGCCGCCCGGGCCAGTCCGCCCCTGGGAAATGCTGCGGCTCAGAGACGTGAAATTCGCAAGCACCATAAATCAGCCAGGAGAAGTACGTACGGGAAATAATATAAGTGCATTTGACATCTGCGTCCAGTCGTGTAATAGGACTGTGACAAGTCTTGAGTCATTTCCCTCGTCGTCTGCTTTGACAAGTCTTGAGTCATTTCCCTCGCCGTCTGCTTTGACAAGTCTTGAGTCATTTCCCTCGCCGTCTGCTTTGACAAGTCTTGAGTCATTTCCCTCGCCGTCTGCTTTGACAAGTCTTGAGTCATTTCCCTCGCCGTCTGTTTGCCCAAGTCTTGAGTCATTTCCGGAAATGAACGAGAGCGGTTCCTCAAGAGCGGTTACATGCCAGCTGTCCGAGAGCTCGATGTCAGACGACGCTTGAAAAATGAAAGGGAAGACGAGGATGACTAACGGGAGTCTGTCTTCCAGTAGAACTCGAAAACTGAGAACGAGAACCCGAAAACTGAGAACTGAGAACGAGAACGAGAACCCGAAAACTGAGAACCAGAACTGAAATTGAAAACCAGCACCACTCCAGAACCCGAAAACTGAGAACCAGAATTAGAACCAGAAAACTAAAAACTGAGAACCAGAATTAGAACCAGAAAACTAAAAACTGAGAACCAGCACTCCAGAAATGAAAACTGAGAACGAGAACCAGCACTCCAGAAATGAAACTGAGAACCAGCACTCCAGAAATGAACCTGAGAACCAGCACTCCAGAAATGAAATTGAAAACTGAGAACGAGAACCAGCACTCCAGAAATGAAACTGAGAACCAGCACTCCAGAAATGAAACTGAGAACCAGCACACCAGAAATGAAATTGAAAACTGAGAACGAAAAACCAGCACTCCAGAAATGAAATTGAAAACTGAGAACGAAAAACCAGCACTCCAGAAATGAAACTGAGAACCAGCACTCCAGAAATGAAATTGAAAACTGAGAACGAGAACCAGCACTCCAGAAATGAAATTGAAAACTGAGAACGAGAACCAGCACTCCAGAAATGAAATTGAAAACCAGCACTCCAGAAATGAAATTGAAAACCAGCACTCCAGAAATGAAATTGAAAACCAGCACTCCAGAAATGAAATTGAAAACCAGCACTCCAGAAATGAAATTGAAAACCAGCACTCCAGAAATGAAATTGAAAACCAGCACTCCAGAAATGAAATTGAAAACCAGCACTCCAGAAATGAAATTGAAAACTGAGAACGAGAACCAGCACTCCAGAAATGAAATTGAAAACCAGCACTCCAGAAATGAAATTGAAAACTGAGAACGAGAACCAGCACTCCAGAAATGAAATTGAAAACTGAGAACGAGAACCAGCACTCCAGAAATGAAATTGAAAACTGAGAACGAGAACCAGCAAAAAAAAAAAATTTTTTTTTTTGTATCTCTTAGTGGAAGCCTACTCCAGTGTTTTTGGAACTGGGTTCTGAAGCTAGTTTTTAAATTGGGTTCTGAAGCTAATAGCTGGTAGGGGTTGAGTTACAGTGACCGCTGCCGAGTACTAGATGGCGTTCCGTTGGATGGGTTTCCATTGACAGAGTTTGTACCAAAGTTAACATTTCACTGGGATTGGGGATGGTTTGGAATTTTTCCCGTGGGTCGATAATTCCCTGTTCGGTGTTCGACACAGATCGCCGCTACCCACCGGGGTTCTGTGTTCGTCCGTCATTTTCCTGTACACTTTGGCTAGCAGTAGGGCGTCTTTCAGAGCTCCGTGAAGCGTTCTGGTTGACGTGTCGATGTGGAATCGTTCACACAGCGCGTCCAGGTTGTTGGGTACTCTCGGAAACCTTTGCCTGGCCATGACGAGCGTGTCGACAACTAGGTTGCTCTTGAGCGGATCGCGTTTCAGTAACGCGAGTTCGTGATTCAGAAACTTGACATCGAAAGGAGCGTTGTGCATGACCATGGGACTGTTCCCGACGAACGTCAAAAATTCGCGCACGATGTTAGCAAAGAGCGGTTTGCTTTTCAGAAAATCACGCGAGATGCCATGGACTCGGTAGGCTTGGGGAGTGACGTCCCTTTGCGGATTGACGTACACGCGTCTCTCCGCGTAAAATTTATCCATCGAAACGTGTCGCGTAGCAAAATAGATCCAGAACTCCAACTCCAGATCCAGCTCCAGAACTCCGAGTAGAAGATGTATACGGGAACACTTGGAAAAAACACTCGCACTTCTCAAGTGCTCCCGTATCCATCTTCTACTCGTTCAACACTTCCACTACCTCCGCTTCAGGACCAGTGTCCTCGTCAGTTTCCATTGTTCCCGTATCCGTCTCCACGACGACCTTCGCATCAGGACCAGTCCACGTCTCGAGGATGTCGAGTGTCTCTTGTTTGACGTCGTCTGGTAGCAAGTCGCGAGGATTTCCTCCCGGTTTCATGATCGTGTGAATTCTAGCATGATGTAGTACCATATTTCGTTTACTTGTAAATGATCGATTGCAGTCCTCGCATACGTATGGTTTGATACCAGTGTGTGATTTCATATGTTGGTCTAGAGCAGTTTTTAGTTTAAATGAAGATGAACAGAAACAACACAGGTGAGGTCTTTCGTCCGAATGTACAAAACTGTGCTGTTTCAGAGCCCCTTTCGTGTAAAACGCTGCAAAGCAAGCTTCACATGTGTAGTTTCTTTCTTTTTGAGAAACCATCGTCTTACATGGTTTAGTATGTGTTAAAGAATGCGATATTAGATCGGTTTTACCCGCAAATGTTTTTTTTACAGATATCACACATGTAGGGTTTTATATTGGTGTGTACGCGTTTTATGTGAACATTCATATTTCCTTTAGATTTAAATGATTTCGAACAAAAATGACAGCCGTGTGGCTTATTATTTGAATGAACTCTGTAATGTTCATTTAGTTTACTTAAGTAAACAAAAGCTTTTTTACACACATTGCAAATATGCTTTCTCTCGAGTGGTTCCATATTTCTATTGATAAAAGTGAGAGTAAACTCGATACCGGTGACGCGATGTCCTTTATCTTCTCTGGCATTCCTGTTTACGAGATTTCAATCGCCCAGCTGATGCCAGTTTAGATTTCAATCACCCAGTTGTGCTATCGAGATCAGGACCATTGGGATCTCGTAACACGCATCGAGATCAGGACCATTGGGATCTCGTAACACGCATCGAGATCAGGACCATTAGGATCTCGTAACACGCATCGAGATCAGGACCATTGGGATCTCGTAACACGCATCGAGATCAGGACCATTGGGATCTCGTAACACGCATCGAGATCAGGATCATTGGGATCTCGTAACACGCATCGAGATCAGGACCATTGGGATCTCGTAACACGCATCGAGATCAGGACCGTTGGGATTTCGCAACACGCATCGAGATCAGGACCATTGGGATCTCGTAACACGCAACGAGATCGGAAAAAATGAAATAGCAAAACACGTACAACGAGATCGGAAAAAATGAAATAGCAAAACACGTACAACGAGATCGGAAAAAATGAAATAGCAAAACACGTACAACGAGATCGGAAAAAATGAAATAGCAAAACACGTACAACGAGATCGGAAAAAATGAAATAGCAAAACACGTACAACGAGATCGGAAAAAATGAAATAGCAAAACACGTACAACGAGATCGGAAAAAATAAAATGACCACTCACCGGTTAGTCTTCATGCTCACGGGGGGGAGGGATGAAAGTCGATGATATGCGGTAATCTGCCAACGCTGTTTTAAAAAATACACAGTGGCAGATAGCAGCACATCGTCAGAACGATCATATGATCCAGTCGAGACAGGTCACTACACACACAGTTCATCCAGATGTTATTTTTTCTTTGATGTGAAAAACGATGAATGAAGTACACCCACAAAAATTCCAAGCTCTCGAAAGGATGGTATACGTGCGCGATTTTAGATGCAACTCGTTCCAGTCGAAAAGGAAATTACCACCGCCAGCAAGTTATATAAATTCACTATGCTGGCAGGAGGTAATTCACATTTCGCAACACCTGCACCAAAATGCACAGGCATCGCTTGTTCAAATTGTTCATTTTGCGGCGAATATAACATAGTGAAAAAATTACATTAACGGAACCTAATACAGTAAAAAAAAAATAAAAAAAAATAATAATAATATTTTTTTTTCACTGTATTGTAAGCTGCTCATTTGATATCAGGTTTTCGTCGACGGCGGACGTGTTTCGCTGCTTACTCTGCTCATTTGATATCAGGTTTTCGTCGACGGCGGACGTGTTTCGCTGCTTACTCTGCTCATTTGCTACCAGGCTTTCGTCGACGGCGGACGTGTTTCGCTGCTTACTCTGCTCATTTGCTACCAGGCTTTCGTCGACGGCGGATCGAAGGCTATATCCCAAATTCCATTTAAAAATACTTAAAATTAGAAGTATATTTAAAAATTTAAAACTAAATATTTAACCTCCATGTAAGGAGATTACAAGAAAAAAAACCATTTTTATGCAATATGTCCTCTGTTGCCATTTCGTCAAACGAACAAGAAATTTAAAATGTAAGTTTTTTATTTAAAAAAATATTTATTTGTGACATAAATCCAGTTTAGATAATGTATAACGTCATAGTATATAACACAATATTTATTTTGATGGGTCATAATAAGTAGATTAAGAAAGCGGTAGAAAAAGATTTTTTTTTGCATAAATATTTTAGTCTCCCTCTCATTTGTTGGTTAGTTCCAGGGAATGTAATGAACGATGTTAAGTTTCGCTTCTATTTTTAGATCATGGGGCATGTTTTAATGGGCATGTTTCAGGCGTTCAGTGTCAACCGAAATACTGGATGAAAAAAAAAATTCGAGCCACGATTAGGGATTCAATGTCACATAGGAGCAGAGCACCTATCGAAGGAAATACAGGAATGAAAGCTATAAGGAAATTCGTCACATCAAACAAGCCAATCTATATCAATAAAGAAATAAGTCCTGACTGAATCGCGTATCAACACTCAGCCGAAACTATTTGAGGTACACATTCCAAATTTTAGGAGCTTATTGCTTTTGTACTGAAGGCATCTTAAGAAGCATTTTTTCGAAATTCGAATGGGTCTAGGAGGACAAAACGTGAGACGATTTCTCCTTGGGAATAGCATTGGGTATTGTTATGAAAGCTAATTGGTCAAATTTATTCTACTTGATTCTAATAATATTTCCCAATTTATTTAATGCTAGAGATCGTTGTTTAATTTTGTTGTTTACAAATGAAAATATATGGAAATATCTATGAATATTTATGTACAAATGTAGAGTTACTTCATAAAAATAAAATCCGAAATTCAGTCGGACATTCAAGTAAAACAAAATAATGCTGATATCAGCAGGGTTGGGGTGGTGTGCTCATAATATCCTGATGGAAGAGATCCAGTTAGTAGTTAGATCGTAAAGTCGCCTAAAGTAAAAGTTTTTCATAATATACATATATACAAGTCCCCGTTATTAAGGGTAACCCACTCTACTCCGGATATATAAAGCTAGTTGTACTATATATTTTTCTTCTTTGAACTGCCAAATTAATTCAGCGAACAATAAAGAATATCAATTTATTTTGCGAAAGAAAGTAAATAAAAATAGGCATTTATGGCGATTAAATGTTTAAATCAAAAACCAAATTGCAGTGTTTGGTGATTTCATTTATTTTTATTTTTAAGGTTTATATATAGTGTGTAGAAGTGGAAACTCTTCTAGGCGACAACCACTGTTATAATTCTACTTGTTGGGTTTTAAATTCTCTTTCGCATGTTAGAAAAGAGAAGGTATTGTACACCTATAAATATAGATATGGACAATTACGGATGCTCGCTATACCATCTCCCTTTGCATAAACTGTTATACTTTTACACTTCACTGAAAAAATTTGAAGTAAAAGTTGCATATCTACCGGCTTTTCAAATTTCTGACACTTGGGGTCTATTATATTGTATGGTAAACTAATGCAGAACTTAAGAACAAAAACTAGTGCTACGAGCGCACAAAAAGATTTATGTCAGACCTTAGTCTCAAAGTCATTTTCTGTCTGTCAAAACTTAAAACGCGTTTATCTCAAAACTACTTTTTTTTAATTGGTTGACAATAATGGCTGGATTCGTATGAAATGTGGTATGCGTATTCTCTATAGTATTAGATTCTAGTTAAAATTCAAAAATGCCAAAATTTGTTTTAAAAAAATACTTTTTTTTTACAAAAAAAACTACTGGAAAAAAAACCCGGTAAAAATAGAACCTCTTTTATTCTGAGGCTTGCCAATAAATTTGGATTTCCGATGAAGAAGCTAAAAATCCCGCCGATTGATGCCTTTTGCTTTGAGGGTCTCAGGAGATTAGTTACTACGGTGGCTATTTTGAAAAATAAAAACCAAAATAATTTGATTCTTGTATTTTAATATATAATGAATAAACACAATGAATTTCAAAACCATTCATTAATTCCTACCTTTTTGCATAAACTTTGACTCTGAAACATGGTCAACATTCAGGCGGTTACATGCATCGCCCCGCTTAAACGAAACTGCATTAGAAAAGTTTTAAATGCATAGTTTGCAAAGAAACAATAAACAATAGGTTTCAAATTCAAATTTTCAACGAAAATAATATATTTGTTGTTTTAGTAAAAAATATCGATTGCACCACAAATACTTCGAGAATAAGATCCTTACTAGATAACTACACATTTGGGGAAAATAATTAAATTTAGAACTGAATTCATCATTCGAAAGACGTCAAAAAGTGATAACAAAGTAATTAAAACATTGTTTGAATAGTAAACAGGTTTCGCATTATTGAAATAAGCTTAGAAAATTTTGCAAATCATGAGCTACAACTCCCTTCATTCTCTTTCATTTATCTCTCATTGCGATAACTGCTTATTTACGTGATTTAACTACCACTAAGTTTGTATTACAATACATAATTATCCATTAGCAAAATAAATCCACGGGAAAGTTTTTTTATTAAAATTGAAAGGCTATTATTTTTCAAATATTTTTATTTATAGTTTTGGGTTTTTGAAAAGAGCGAAGAGCCACACAAAATTGTAAAAGGGCCGCAGGTTGCCGATGGAGAGTTTATATTGATGACGGACTATATAATAAACTGATAAGAGTGCAGTAATGTAAAAAAGTCAACCGTTTCTATAGATTTCCTAGAGTATTATTTCTTTAATGAAATTATATGGAAAGTTTGTGCAATAAAATCGTTCATTATGGTATGCTATCCTTATGATAAAAGAATGTTTATCATTTGGCTTTATTCGCTCCCGAATAAATACTTGTTGAAAGAAGATTAAAACACTCACAGCAAACACATCTCTTAGACCCCCCCCCCCCCCCTCTATCTCTTATTACGGGGAGAACTTCGTGGGACTGCTTCCCCGAGGGTTCAGATGGCCGCGGTCCAAGACGCATCGCAGGGGGTCAAGGAAGTGATTAGATTAGTCAAGACATTATCTAGTCGTCTGGATTTCCCATGTCGTATCTTTACGCGATAAATTATTTGAAAATAAACTTATTTCAAAAGTTGCCTAAATAACTATTTTTTTTCTTTTAAAATTTCAATGGGCCCCATTTAAACTTTTAAGAACAGTTTTTGTGAATAATAATCATTATTGCTCTATTTATGTAACAATATTTTATTAAACTACAATTGCTATTTTCCTATTTTAACATGCTCATATGTGCTAAAATAATCAACGTGTCGGAAAATCAAATTACTGTATTCTATTTTATGTAGAGATACAGTACAGTTTAATTTGTTCAGATGATGCCTGACTTTCTTTACGAAATTCTTTTTATTCTTTTTTATATGTTTTTTTTTCAACTCGCGAATTAATCGCTATCACACTCACAAAAAAATTTATTCAACTCGTTAAACAAAACGTTACTTTTTGAACTAGTAGTATAACATTTATGCATTTAGTGCAAAAAGTAAAGCTTTTTTTGTACGAGTTAATAAAATTGTTAAAATAATTTCTTAAGTTGTAATAAATTCACATTCAAATTAAGAAGTATTTTTTTGATTGGCATAAGAAATTAAACTCCAAATGAAGATTATTGTACAAACTAAGACATTCCCACTAATCAGAAAGCCGCCCAATAAAGTATCACGTTCGAATGGAATTTTCCACTAATTAATTGCTATTATTTACTTTGTCGCATTAATGCGTAAAAGTAACTTATTAACACGATTTCGTTAAATGCTTGCAAAGCTTGTTAAAAGCATTATTTTTGCAACGATTATTTTTTTAAAAGTTTTTTTACACGATATTATAAAAACAACTACTTTTAATAGACAATATTCAGATCTTGAGTGGCAACAGATATGTTACATGAAGATAAATTTATTCTCGAGCCTCGATTTTAGAATCAAAGGGCAGCGTGGGCTTTCCACTCATGTGAGATTCACAGATAGAAAATTCCTGAAAAGCGGGGTTTTTGCGTAACATGGTTTGCGAATCATTCCGTTTTGCTGTTGTATGTAAAGACGGTTTTGATTTTTTTTATTTAAGGCAAAAACTATATTGTTTAGTTTTAACTCTGTATACAGTTACAAAATTTAAATGCCGGAACACACTTTTTTTTTATCTTACTAACTCATTTCGGTTTTTATCCGAAAATTCAAAAAAAGGGTAGGATTGTGGTTAAATTAATTTTCTGAGGCACTCAATAGACGCCTTAGCCATTGGTAACGATCCCCCTTTCATATCTTTTAAAGGAGTATCTCTCTCTCCCCTCACAAGCCCCTCCCTATATGTGGAAGTACCATCGTGTGCATCTACCACGTGTGCAATAACCACACAATAAAAGTTACGTTGAAACAGAGTGCCAGTCGGAGAATCGATCAAAAAAAAGGACATGAATAAAAGCTGAAATTAAGTACTTCATGACATACACCTGAATAAAGCCAACTGTATTTGTAATTGTATTTTTGATAAAAAAAAAAAGTTATTAATCTACACGATTAATGTGTGACTCTGTATCTGAGGTGTCAAAATAAGCCGAATGGAAGGGGGAAGTTATTCCTCAATTTTCAGCGTTTTTTCGCTGGAAAGTTGTGATTTGTTTAAAGACCGCTTTCATAGACTTTACAAGAACCGTTGTAAGCTTTCTGGACTTGAGATTAACAAATTGAAATTAAGTATGTATAAGCACGTGTGTTAATTGGTAAGATTGGGGTTTGAATATTATTTAAAAAATATTTTTATATATATTTATTAAAACCTTTATTTTAATTTTTAAGCTTCGCCAGATTTACTTAAAGTGATTAATTTTTTTTGTTAACAAATAAAATATATTTATGAATACTTATCCATTAATGGGCGAAGTGCTTTTTTTAAATAATTGCTATTGCAATTAAATTGTATTTGGTTGGAAATTATATGTTTTTTGTTTTTTATGTCGTTGAACTTATTTCTTCCAAGAAAACGTCATTACTAATTTAATACTCTTATATATAGTGTTTCGTCACTACAGATTACACTTTAATATTCTGCAGTATTAGCAAAAAAGTTTCTTGATGGCTTTATATATGACAAATTTACAAAAATATCAATTAGATTAAGATATATTATTACGATTCGATTTTCCTTCGGCGCGAGATTGATATTTGGCAGTTGTTTAATTTTTGGATACAGTTTAGATATAAATGGGTCGGTCAGTTTCTGCTAATATTTTTAACGACCTCCGAAAATTTAAATAAGCTTGCTATTAGTCCCCTAATCCTCCCTAATAATCCCCTAGGGGCTAAACCGTACACCCATTTTTTGACCTAGGTTTTGAGCTAGACTATCCCGTCAAGTGTTATAGTATATCGGCAGATCACGCAAGTTTACAATATAGATATCGTTTAGCTATGCGTATGAGTATCAGTGCCTCAGTAAAAAAACCTGATTTTACTCATTTTCTTAAAATTTTCATCCAGTTCTAAATCAAAGGTAAGTGAAGAATCTTTTCTTGTATGCTAGTAACTGTAAGATCATGATAAACTATTTATCTTAAGCTCTCTTTTGGTTGTTAGCGATGATTGGTTAAGTGTAGAATTTAAGGTTATTTTAATATATTGAAGCGAGGCACAGATTGGGGCTAAATCGCACAGAAGTGTACGGTTTAGCCCCAAATGGTTTGCTATGGCAACATACCTACATCGATTGTAACTTATGAGGAAAATTGGCCTACCAAAATGTTAAAGTATTTATTTTAATGCCCATTAGATACAACATCAGAGACCTATCATCTTGTCATGTCATTACATTTTAAATACTAAGATTTATTCGCATGGATATTACAGAATATTTAAAAATAACAAAGAAAATAACACTGAAAAAAATTTCTAGTCCAACTACCAGAATCTGGTATATTTAATCGTATTTTCTGGCTCATATGGAACGCCAAAAAATGTGGTTTATCTACCAGTATCTGTTTGGTAGTGACTTTATGGTAAAATTACTAGAAAAATATGATTTCATTACCATGATGTTTGGTAGCGCATTTGGTTTTACTACCATATGTAGTGGTTTTATTACCATATATAGTGGTTTTATTACCATATATAGTGGCTTTATTACCGTATATAGTGGTTTCATTACCGTATATAGTGGTTTTATTACCGTATACAATAGTATTATTGCCGTGTACAAAGTTAATATTACTAAATAAGATTACGTAAACTCCATGCGTAATCACCGTATTTCTATTATAAATTTTAAATTTCATTTCGCAAGAAATGTACCGGATCCATCGGGAAATGTCGCGCGGAGCTCCATTTTCATACTACTTTCAATAAAATGCAATATATACTACTAGTATAATTAGTTTAGTTTGCTTATATGACTTCTTTCGAGTTGCTACAAATGACTGCAACACAGCACCGCCATGTTTGATGAGTGACATTTACCATACATATATAAGACCGATGCTTTCTGGAAATTAATTTGGTTTTTTAACCATGCTTCTCGTATAAAAACAAAGCGTATGGTAGGAAAACCATTTGTGGTGGTAAACTTACTTTTCATAGTTGTAATCTTACCAAACGTACGGGTAAAAAAGAGCTATAATTTTAGATACCAGAAATTCTAGTAATCCGTTACCAAAACGAATAGTAAGGTTACTAATTGAATGGTTTAAGTACCTGGTATTCTGGTTTTATTACTAGAAATACCATTTTTAAAGCAAATTTGTAAGGCCCCTCGAAGTGAGGCTCAGGCTACGTGCCCGTTTGTCCTGCCGGAAATCAGGCTCCAGTTGAAGTGGAACTGATCCCACTGTGTCGTATTCCTTTGACGAAATAAGTTTTCTTTTTAATCTTTGCCTGCTTAAAGCTCTGAGCCCATGAATGAAAGTGAGTACAATACAAACAAGCCGGTTGGGTTTCCTAGGGATCGTTGTCCGTCTATCGTTCACCTCCGCTATAGTCTGTCGCCTGGAGTGCTTCGGGGAACGGTGGCTCCAACGTTTTTATCAGCCGTCTGTTGCTAAACGGCGGTGATTTCTGGTTGTTTTTTTGCTTTGTGGGAAACAAAAGTGGTCAGGATGTCAAATGCGGAACCCGAAAATTCATTTTTTCAATGGAGGAGGATGAGATCTTCATTGATTTTGTAAGGAACAACAAGATCATTAAAAAAAGATAATTTTAATTACAAAAAATCATTAATTAAAGAAACGAAAATGGATATAAATCGGATTTCGGCTGAAATGTTGTAATATATGTTTTTATTTTAACTCTGTTTTGTATCTTCTAGAGATAAAAACACCTTTGTGCTATATTTTTTTAACTGCGGAATTTAATTCATCAACAAGTTAAGCTTTATTTTTTTACATTTTATTTCATTTAATTGGAACATTTATTTTGGAGCTTAATAACATTGTCTAGTTATAACAATATTCATATCAAAGTTAAAAGAATTTTGAATGATAGTTTTATTGTATAGACAACTTCAAGTATGCTAGCTGCAATCAGGGCCGTAAGTTATAGGGGGGGGAGGGGGGGGAGCCTCCCCCCCCCCAATAATTATACAAAGGGCGCCATTTTGGGCGCCGTTAGGCCCCATCTTTAACTTTTTTAACAGTTCACTTTTTAAACAATTATTTTTCAATAATACGTAATTGTATAATTATTTTTTTTTCTAATTTCCCCTCAATAATTTTTAAAGTGCTATTTTTAGCCCAAAATGGCACCATGTGAATGGCGCCCTCTCTAAGATTTCATAATAAACAACAGAGTCTTAAACTGGTATGAAGAACATACTGGTATTTTCAAAAAATAACGGAAATCTTTCATTCCAATATTCTTTCCTCCCCCCCCCCCCTCCCATGAGATGGAGATCCAAACACTTATACTAGTTAAAAACTATCTTCGAAACACAAATATGAATTTAAAAAAAAATATATATATGTTGGTATTTCCCTACGTATGAAATTACCTAACAGTTTTGCCCTCTTTGCTCTTTGACAGGCTTGCAAGCTTCGATTCAGGCTGTAAAAATGGTAGTTTAACTATCAGTTGCACTCAGTGGCTCCGGAACCAGTATGGCAGTTGCCATACCAGCTTTTGCAGTGGGGCCGGATTGGTATGGCAGCTGCAATACCAACTTTTGCACAGATTATATGTTATGTTTTCTTTTCATTCCACAGAATCAAACCCAAAAGTGACCGTGTAAAAAAACAACAAAAACAATCTAGCTTGAAAATCTACTGCAGTAATGAGCTAAATGCCCCATGTTTCGGGGAAATTTTTAGTATCGCTTTTCACTATCTGAACACAGGGACACGGCTAAGAAATTCGGACAAAAGGAAGCAATAAAAAAGGCTCGTTACTGTACTCGGGGTTGTAAATTGTATAGCCACCCTGGTAATGTTGTGTTTTTACTTGGAAATGGTCATCCCTGGACCTTTTCGACAGTGACTGATACGTCTTTGTGCAATCTCAGCTCTTTCAGTAAACACTTAAGTTTCCTCCTGTTGTGTTCAAGTTGTTATTTTTTCTTCGTTCTTTCTATAATTCTATGCTGACCAATTCTTCTGTTTAAAGGTAACTAATGATTGTTTATTGTTGTCATAATCGTTTTATTTGAACTATTTTAACTGGATAATGTTAATGTGACCAGATGTCCCGATTTTGGCGGGACAATCCCGCTTTCTGTCTCACTGTCCCGAGACAAAATGTTCCGCCTAAACGTCCCGATTTGATGTTATTGCCCGCTAAGTACTGAAAACAGAATTTATAAATCAAATACTTTAATGAAATTCTAACGGTATTTCATGCTTATCTTTTTAATAAAATATTTTTTCTGTAGACATCATTTATAAGTTAGAAGTATAATATAATACACACTTAAGAAATTTGAGAAGCTCTGTATTATTATATTTGATTACTCGGTATAATGGAACTATTTTTTAGTTAATTTTCAGTCTTTAGTAGTTTAGTATAAGCAAATATTTTGTTTATATTTGCTGAAATTTGAGGAAATTAGCTAAAAAAAAAACTTCAGTAGCGAAAATATTGTATGCATGTTATGTCAAAAATGCAAATTTTTGCAAAGTACTATTTAATTAACTTCTACAAGGTCCATTTAATTATAAAGCCAATAATTTGTAGGTGTAAATTTACCATAACTAATTCGGTGTTGATATTTTCAAATTAGGTTAATTCACTTTGAATCAATTTACACATTAATTGTTAAACAATTAAATTCATTCAAGTCATTAATAATTATTTAATTTTTAATTAAAAATTATTTCATTAGTAATTTATTAATGATGTAATAGTAATTAATAATTGTTTCATTATTAATTAAAAATGGTTTAATTAGTAATTAATAGAAATTTATAACTTTGATTAGAAAGTTAAATTAATTCATAAGTACTAATTAATGTAATTAGCCGTTAATAATGATTCATAACTGACGAGGCTCCAAAAAAAATTTGAGAGGGCGCCAAAATGTGGTCCTCCCCCCCCCCAAAAAAATGTCCAAGTTACGGCCCTGGCTGCAATACAAGTACATATCGAAAAATTTATTATTAATTTCATTTATTCATGTATACATCGTTTCACAAGTATTTAATTTAAAATATATATCTTGTTTGATATACACAAGCTCATATTTAAGAGGCTGGGCTTCAAACGAAAATATTGTCGTAACTTTTCGTCATTTGACTTTAAATGTTTGCCAAACCAAATATTATGCTCTATGTTTTTTTTTTACATTTCATCCTCTGAACTTTCTTCCGATGATAATTCATCTTCATAAAGATAGCGATGCCAAGGGCCAAAATACGACGCACGCGGATCCATTCTGAAGTCCGAATCACAGAATGTTTGACACTTTCTGTCGACCGTCAATGGTTGACACTTTTTGACCACCGCCTTATTCTGGTACGGCGTACGTCAAAATGTGACGTCCACGACCAGTTTCGTGCGGCTTCTAGCTTCTTTTATTTAAACCATGGGGTACGGTTCACGTTAACCCCCCTTCTTCTCCCCTCCCCCCGACCCTTTCAGAGGGTCCTATCCTCTCCCTCATCAATCAACCACTATCTTAGCACGGCAAGGTTACAAGGTTGCCATAACAGTTTGGGGCTTTTTCTCAGGTTTAGGCGCTTAAGCAGTGTACTTGTTTTTTTTTACCCTAATGTGCTGTTTACCCTAATGTGTCAGTGCTGCCCATCTGTATTAAAATAAAGTAAAGTAATTTTTTTCAACTATTATAATTAAAATAATAGTTATCAATCTTCGGCATATCATATAATGCCCTTCTGTATTTTTCAGCAAACTTTCTTGTTTCTTGCCCTAATCTTTTTTAGAAACAGGCATAAAAAGTTTACTAATTTAAATCCGAAATTAAAAAATATATAGCATAACTATATACATATTTTTTTTTAATGTTAAAGACCTATTCTTAAGTAATATATTTTAACGTGTAAAACTGGAAAGGCAAATATTTGGCAGATGATGAAATTTTTTTTAAATTCAGATCATCATCAGATTTTAATAATTTGGTATTCATAGCCGAATATCCATAAGAAGTTGAAACCAGAGCCAACAGGATCTCAATGACGTTTATTGGTTGCAGTAGACGACTAATAGATATAAATACGTACTTTAGATATGACGTCAATTAGTAATCAATTTTATAATTTTTATAGACCTTATAGATTCAGTTTAGTTAAAATGGACTACTAGTGGATATAAGTTGAATTCTACAGGTTATATGAAATTTATAGACATCATACGACATTTATAGACGTGTAGTGGATAAATGTGGACATGCGCATGTAAAGAAAAGATGAGAAAATTCATTGCGAAGCTCTCGAAAATCCATCTTTTTACGAAGTATCTAACACAAAAACCAATATCTTCGAAGTCCTTGATTTAGACATCTAATAGAAATATAATTTTTGTAAGTCGAAAAATATAATGACGTGCGCATCTATTAGATATCCAGAATATCGATGTCTAACAATAAGAGTTGATGCTTATCTATTAGATGTCCTAATGTCTATGTCTAAATTAGTCTATACAGAGATATCTAATATATATCCAAAGAATAGATTTTGTGGACAGATATGCCATAGATGTCCAATAGACATCTCGAACGGCTAATGGATCACGTAGATTAACAATAGATATCTTGTAGACAATAGTGGCTATGTGGGGTAGCTTTATTTGTCATCAAAGCTAGGTCTTCATCATATTCATCAGTATCAAATCTTCATGTAGAATAAATGACTCTTCATTTTCACGTTCAATGGATGGGGAAGGCCAAACGTCATCTTCACTGGACAAACTGCCGTCGCTGGAATCCGGAGACATCATCATTTCGTGAATTTCTGCTGCTGTAAGGATTCTCTTTCTTTTGCTCATTTTAATCAGCTCAGAAAATTCTCGTGCAGTAAAAAGCAATTAGAATGATAAACGATTGACGTACAGTATCATATACAGTATATAAGCTTTGGATATTACAACCTATAAACGTCTCAACTTTCAATAATAAGTGACTTTCTAGGGAAAGGGCCCTTCTGTATACACTCGTTTCTACCAAAAGTTGTAAGAATGGGAGTTCTCAGAACTAACAATAGAAAGGAAATACATCATAACTGGTCAAACAGGGGTGTGCTTGGACATTTTGGCGACCCGGTGATAATCAGTGTTGACGAGCCCAGTAAATAACCAGTTATGAGGTTCTCACTCTTTTACATACGTTTTAATTTGCCATACAAATTTTTTAATTAAGTAGCGTTTTTTTTTATTTTGTATGCAATTGTTTCCATTAAATGTAAATTACTAAGGCCAATTATCCGTCAATCGTGTAAGGTTTTTAATTTTTTCTGAATAAATTGCAATCAATATACATTTCACATTACTAAAATAAAAGATAAAAAAAACAATTAAGTTTGTGACAGTCATTGTCACTTATAACCACTTCCACATAATGTTTCCTTGTGTACGTTACATTAAATAATTAGTTGATGAATCAGATTTTTTAGCCATATCTATAAATTCAACCATACTTGGAACGATACTACAACATTTTCAATCCATTTATATTCTAAAAAAAAAACCCTTAGCAATTCCTAATTGTTCTATATCGTGTAGCTTTAGTTTCGACCACATTTTAAACAAGCCTAATCAACCTTAATTGTTTTATGTTAAGTAATTATAACGGAAATTAATAATATGCAAAAATGAAAGTGGATGATAACTAATATCTGCAGTAAATTTTTAAAAAATAAAAGGAATATTGATATAATTAAAAATATTACTAATGAAACAATAAGTAAACATTAAAAATTCTTTTTCTCCTCAATCAACAAATTTAGTTAAGTAATCTAAAATTCTGAAGTACTGAAAATAATTAATCTTTATATTTTAATTAGGGTTATTGTAATAAAAATGTGCAGTACTCATTTAAATGTTTTTATTAATAATTACACAACCTGGGGAAATGCATACATGTTACAAAACAAATTTTTTCCTTCGCACCACATGCCAAATAAGGCCCCCGATAAAATGCAATTCCCAAATTTTCCTTCCCAGCAAGCGTGAAATCCCCCCCTTTTTCTAATAACAAAGAAGAGCCCCAAGTCTCTGTCAGAGGGGAAACAAGGGGAGGAAACCCCTTTAAAATTTCAACAGGGGGGTCTTTCCCAAAAACCGACACCCTGGGTTTCGCAAAAAAGCCCGAAACCGCCCCACTCAGTAACCGTGCAAAATGATCTCGGGGGGTTCGGGGGGGTTAAACCAAAGGGGAAAAAAATCCCTCCCGAGGACGCGAACACCCATAGAGAACTGCTAAAAAAAAAAAAATCGAAGATTAATTATAAAGTTAGATATACGAGCGGCCAAACTTTTTTCCGACCCCCAAGCCGCCGAAAAAAAACCATACCATGATCAAAATAAACCCAGAATAGGTAAAAATAAAATTTCCTGGTGGAAAACGCCCAAAAAAAAAAAGTGGAAATTTTTTGAAAAAATCAATTTTGAGTGCCCCCATAAGGACCAAGCAAAAAAATTTTCTTTTTGGCCCAAAACTTTAATGTCCCAAGGTGAAAAAAAGACCAAAGTTGCGCTAGCGGTAAGTAGTAAACAAACCCAAAAAACATGAAGACCGTAACGTTTTTAATAAAGATATAGTGCTTGTGTGGTATGGTACGTTGTAAATTCTCAAATTTTATTTATAAACAATTAGGGTCACCTAAATTTAAGGCAACGATGTTTCATTAAAAGGATTACAGGAAAGGAATTTAAACCCGAAGGTTATTTTTAAACATCTATTTCTATTTATAAATGTGTTGTAAACTTTGCTATGTGTTAAAAAAATTTAATTATGATTTTTATTGGTTTAGATGT
>JAFNEN010002115.1:0-18984 GCA_019343175.1 Oedothorax gibbosus
GTACAGAAATTATAAAACGTTAGGGGATAAAATTTTTTCCCAAAAAATGCACTTAGAAAGTTCTTCCACTAAGGGGCTGGCCAAAATTTTTAAGCACTTCGGAGGGAAAGAAGTGCCAAGGCATGGGGTTTGTAAAGGGCGCGTTTTGTAAATAAACGCTTTAAATGACGAAAATTACGGCTAAGCCAAAACCCAAACCAACTTTTTGAAAACCAAACTAAAATATCCCCCCCCAAAAAAACTGTTTTTTTGTGAATAACAGAAAATTTGAAAACCTAAAAATTTTTGAAGCTCATTACTCTTTTTCCCCCCTTTTTTTCATTTAGAAAGTTCTTCCACTAACTCTTCTTTTATTTTTGCGATCAGTTAGTTTGTAAAAAAACTTTTTTTTGTAGAAAGGGCCGAAAGAATTGATTTTGAAATATTTGTTTCTTTTTTAAATTTTGGTTCTAAAAACCGGGTTAAAATTCCACTAATGAAAAATAAGATTCTCTCTGTGATTTTTACTAAAGTTTTTTAAAGATGAATGTTATTTCCCTTTTTTTTACTTTGACAAATTGGTTTTAATGTTCTTTTTCAAATTACCCTTTTATCCATGACTTTTAATTTTACCAGACACTAAAGGGCACAATACTTGAAAAGAAACTTTACATATAAAGGGGGGGGAAAAAAAACCCCCCTTTAAAATTTCGTAGAAAACTTTTTTCCCATCAGGCCTTTTGGCGATGAAAGTAGTCATCGCCTAAACTGGGGTTTTTTGGGGGACAAAATTTGGGGTTTTACTCATTTTGGGTTTTTTTCTCGGGGAAAAACCCTGATTTACGCCAGAGATCAGCGGACACGATTCACACGTTGGTCCCCGGCGAAAGAAAAACCCCGGAAAAAAAAACCCCGGTTTTTTTTGCCCGCCAAGGGCCCCCAAGCAGTACAATTCGGCCTACTCCCTAAAAAAATTAAAGGGGTTTTCTTCCCTGCACTTTTCATAGGGTGAGACTATAATTGTCCTTGGATTGTTTTAAAAAAAATATCGTTTTTTCCAAAGGGTTTAATTTTTAAATTTATTTTTTCTTTCTAAAAACCTTTGAAAAAACCCTAGATTTGGGAAAAAGGGCTTTTGGAATGGGGCCCTTACAAATTTTTAAAATATCCGGGAAAAATTTTATTATTGTATCGATAATTATGTCCTACAAAAAATTTTTAAATTGCTTTAAAAAAAAATTAAAGTGATTCTTGCATTTTTTTTAAAGTTACTTTTTCCCTTTTAAAAACCCCAGGGTGGGTTGGGGCGGGCATACTTTAGTTAGGGACGTGAGCCCCGGGGGGGCTGAAAAATGCCAAACCCCAAACAATGAAATGGCCGTTTTCCCCTGACAAAAATTAGTGGGGGCCCTCAGTGGTGAGAGGTATGACGTTTTCCGCCTCATAACCCCAAATTTTGTGGGTTCGAGGCCCGGCTGAGTCGTCAGATTGGGAAAATCGGGGGCACGCAAGTCTATGAGGGTGTGGCATGAAAAAGGGATCCCTTTAAACAAACAAAAGAGTAAAATTTCCATCTTATAGGGGTAATTGCTTTTTTGGGGGCCCCCCCGGGGAAGGGGGGTTTTGAAATTAACTCAGCCCTGCGTTAAAACGCTGGGTTTTAAGAGTGTGGGAAACGTAGATTGTTTTTTTTTTATTTTTTTTAAACCCCCGGGCCAAAAAAGAGGAAATCCACCCCTATAGGGGAAAGGGCATTTTCGGCCCCGGAAAGGAGTGGAAAAAAATTGGGGTTTGATTTTTTTAAAACCCGCTCGTTTTTTTAAAGGAGTAAGAAACCCATTGGCTTGGGTACTCCGTAAATATTCAATCTGGGATATTTTAAACCTTTCCAAAAAGAGCTGGGATTGTAATTGAAAGGTAGCGAAGTAGCCTTGGAGGGGGCCCCAAAAAAAATTGGCTCTCATTTTTGGGGGAATTTTTCGGGGCCCTGCAAAAGATTACCCGCCTACAAAGAAACCCCATTGAAAAAAAAAAAATCATTCTTTTAGAAACCCCTTTCTTCACATGAAAAAGTTATTAGTGCCTACAACAAGGGTTTTAAAAGTCATTAGTTTAGATACTGCAGTTTTCCTACACATATAGGGCAGTGGGTAGTTTCGTTAAAAGGTGGGTTTTGGAAAAACAAATTGAAATAAAAGGGCTTCTCGATTTTCGTCGACCACTGCATTGAAAGTTTAAAAGCTCCTTTTGGGAAAAAAATGTTTATTTTACAAATATTTTTTTCCCAAATTTTCCCTAGAAATAGCATAAAAAGAAACAAAGAACCGGGAAAAAGCCCCTAAAAGATAAATTTTCTTGAAACTAAATTTAAAAATAAATTCCCGCTAGATCATGTTTTTTAACTTTTGATAGCTGGCCAAATCTATTCCAAAATCGGAAAAAAGAGACTCCCCTCCTTTTATGTCCCCCCAATAATAAGTATTTGCAATGAATATTTTTTTAGGCGCCACCCACAAAAAAATGATTAAAACAAGCATCCCCGCCCTAGAAACACCTAAATCGATTGCTAAGGGATTAAAATATTTATTTGACTTCCCCGGGTCTTTGCGTACAAATGTTAAAAATTTTGTGCTTTTGGTTTTACCATGATATTGGTTCCTTATTGCCCCCGGCTGTTTGGTGAAATGTTTTACCTTTTTTTCGGTGTTTTGGGTTTAAAACCCTTTTTTTGGGTTTGGAAACCCCCCCAAAAAAAACCCAAAAAGGTTCAACCAATACCAAAAAATTTTGGTTTAAAAAAAATTTCCACCACCAGCTACCAGGAACCATATTTTTTTGGGGAAAAAAAGTGCCCCAATTTTTTAAAAATGTATTCCCTTAAAAATTTTTTTGCTTTGATTACGGTTTTTATTTTCAAATACCAAAATTTAAAAAATAAGATGGCGATGGGGGGTTTAAAAATCCGAAATGAAGGGTTTTGGTCTATTTCGTTTTGGAAGGGGGCCGATTTTAACAAAAATGGTTTTAAAAACCGGTTTCTCTGCCAACAAAAACTCTAAAAGTAGAATTAAAAAAACTTTAATTTGGGGGAAAACGTTTCCGGCCCCTTTTAGGCCTAATACGGTTTAGAAAGAAATTGCTCAGGGGAAAGGGGGCATGCAAAGGTTTTATTAATTCCCTTTAAAAAGTGTTTTATTGATTTATTTTACGGGAATTGAAAGTTATGTAGTGTTTTCAATCCCTTTTTTAGCTCCCCAAATACGTTTTTAAAAGTAAAAAGGGGGAAAGGGATTATAATCGGTTTGTCTGTTGTTGTCCGCACCCACTTTCATAGCCCAAACTACAAAAGCTACGGACAAATGGGGCACCCCAAAAATTCAACGTATCGAAATTAGAATACATTGAAAATTTCAGAAAAGAATTCGAATCGAAGTACTTCAATTATTTAAAAAACTGCAAAATTTAATGCTCATTTAAAATGCACGGGAAGCCATTTTTTGGAATTAAATCACCATTGCCATTCGCAACAATCGCTCGAGAAACTTTAATTCTTTTACAATAAATTTAAATAAATTTATTTTTGAGACATCGATCCGTTTGAAATGACGTCAAATACATTTCACTAGGAGGTTCTTTGTATGTTGAGATGAAATGTTTTCATTCTATTTAAAAGCGAGGAATATTGCATATTTATTCTTCGAATATAAATTAATTTTGCAAACGATAAGTAATAATTATTGAATTTTCGAAATAAAATAAATAAAACTAGCCAAATTGAGCATGTAAATGTTTAATATAGAATTAATGCTGTGTTTGGCGCCTTGTTACCTGTTAAATTGAACTGTTGTGTGGAAGCGGGTTAAGTGACAGATTCTGTTACAAACCTACTTGTTTTATTGAAATGTGTTGTATTTCCTTCGAGGCTGAAGCCAACAAGACGCCAGGTCATTGAGTCAGTCCATGTGAATCATGCGTTTGTCTTGGGCGTTACTGTGGCTATATTTTGTTACTAAATCGCCAAAAAAGTAGAGCTAATTGGCTATACATTTAGTTGTAGATGGATGACTCGTACTGAAGAACACATATGGAATATTTCAAGAGTTTTTATGGCAACTGGCCTCGTCATTTCAATTCACCGTAGTCCAAAATTAATAAGTATTCAATATTAGTATTAATAAGTATTCACCGTAGTCCCTAATTTGATAAGTATTCAAAAAGTTGGTTTTAAATACCAATTATTATTTAAGTGAATTTCAATAATAATACAAATATAAGACGGGGGAGGGGTTATTATGAAGACAGCTGTCAAATTCTAGCTTTTAAGTTTGTTTTTTAATCTCCTTTAGGAAAAAATTGCCATAGAAAACCTTATGGGAATCTATGGTAACCATAAGATTTTTATGGTAATCGTATGGCTATGTACCATAAGCTATGGTTCTCTTATGGAAATGTACCATATACATATGGCAAACTTATGGGAACACACCATAGATTTATGGCATGGTTATGGGAATATACCATAGGTTATGGCAAGCTTATGGTACAGTTCCATACACCTATGGCAAGTCTATGGAAACACACCATAAGCTTATGGTAAGGCAATATATATATATCTATGGCAAGCTTATGGGAACATTATAAACATGCGTCGTCTATATGGTAAAGTGCCATAACTGCCTTAGGGTTATATCGAGCTTATGGTAAACTACCCTGCACATATGGCAAGGCTATGGAAACACATCATATGCTTATGGTAAGGTAATATAAATCTAAGGCCAGCCTATGGGAACACAACATAATAATACGTCGTCTATATTTTAAAGTAATGTAAATAAATACTAAAGCATCAATCATTGCAATATACCATATATGTGTGGGAATATTTTATAGGTCATGAATTTCTTATAGCAATGCTACAAAAATATTACTCAAATGCCAATGAACCTGAATGTATAAGAACGCGTAGATTCAATTGTGTAATGAATTATAAAACAAATAATTTATATTTTACTAAAATTACTAATAGTTAATAAATGAATGCACATATATAATACGCTTCGTACAACGTGAATTTTTTGTTTTATTTTGGCAAAGGAAAAATGAAGGTGCAAGTTAGGCTTAACATTAACAGCGTGTAGTATTTTGGCTATGGTGTTACAATATAATGGGACTCGTCGTATAATAAATATTCTAATATAAGAGTTGCTGTAAATTATCTGTTGAACAACTTATGAATTGTTATATCGATAATTTTGTTCGTCATCAAAAATCAAGCTGTCGGGCAAATTTCTATTGGGTTTTATGAATAGCAAAATTACGTTACACAAAATATTTCAGGTGTTTTTGGTTCTAGTTTCAATAATAAATTCAGTTTTATTTCTGAATGTTTTTATTGCCACGTGTACGACAATGAAAATAAAAATACTTATAATAAGTACAAAACATTTGTAGGGAAGGATTTTTAAAAAATTTATTCAGTTTAGTTTAGTTTGAATTATCGTCGCACTAGAGCTACACGAGAGCTTTTTATCGTTAACTTTCGCCGAAAAATGTTATTTGCATAAAACGTGTTTTAATAAAATCGGAAAAGGGTTATTACTTTATAGCTGCAGAAACCTAATATTGTATTTCTTTATTATTAGGTATAACTTTAAAAACGTGTAATCGTAGAGAAATATTGAATCGTTAAAAACCTCTGAAATACAACTATTTACTCGTTGATAGCAGATCACGCTATCGAACCCTGTCACTAGGCTTCGTAATTTAATGCTTTTTAAAGTAAAATTAAGAAATAATCTTCCAAATCGAACTTTTTTTAACAATAATTAGGGCAAAAAGGATTACATTAGGACACATTTATTGTAGTTTTAATTTGTAACTTATTTTTAATCCCTGTACGTGTCGTAATAAACAGAGCATAGCGCTCTCAAACAAACCAAACCGCAGCGAAAAGGTATTTCTAGACTTGTTTCTTATGTCATATAGTTTATTGTAGTGAAAAATTTAACTAAAAACAGCTCTAAAAATAATTAAAGCAAAACATATGAATGTTTCGCCATAAATCCGTATATTATTTTAAAATATTTTGATAATAACTGTATTCCTATTCCTTTGCTGTAACCGCCGTATTGTATTCTTGTTTTTTACTTTTCAATTCTCTAATATCATTATTTATAAGTTTTTTATTAATAAAATAAATAAACAAAGTGTAGAAGAATGAAAAGAGATAAACTAGGTAAGTTATTTTGTTTCCTCATTATTTTTGTTGTTTGTAGATCGTTTTTTAACGTTATCGGCACAACACAAAAATGTCCAAGCATGGTGCAATGCTTATTGTTTAATGTTTATATACAGTGGCTTCCAAAAGTGTTCGTACACTTGCAGAAATTGTGTTATATATACTTCGTAATGAACAATTTTATCAGTTGAATATTTTTAAACAGTATCTTTGAAAAGTTCTTAATAAATCTGAGTATAATATTTAAAAAAAATAAATCAAGTAGTATTTTCCAGAAATTAAATAAATGAAAAATGTCACGAAATTCGCAAACAAATTTCTTTGTACACCAAAACATTATTTCTTTGAATTCATCATTTTCACAGTTTATTTTTTATTCTAATTAAAACACACACTAAAATCGTTTGATTTCAGTATTTAATTTCTCAATTATTTTTTCTATTATATTAAAATTAATTATATTTCATCTCAAATCTAGAAAATCACTTAAAGGAATCACTATTGTAATTAATCTACCTCATTCAACAGTGCAGCATAACAAAACATTTTTTAAAAAGGATAAAAAACAAGCCGCGCAATGGTCGTCCTCAACTTCGTTAGCTAGATATCAATGAATTATCATGAGTAAATTTCTCAAAAAACAGTGTCTAGACTAAGTGCAGTAAAATTTACTTTATATTATAATGAAACGTATGGAACTTCTAATTCTTGTGAAACTATTCGTAGAATCCTTATCGGATCGCTGGTATATATGGCTGCGCTGCACGAAGAAATGTGTTAGTTAGTTTTTGTCTGTTTGTTAGACCTTTTTTGCCAAAACTATAGTAAATTAGTCAGAACTGGAATCATGTGTTATTTGCAAAAGATAGTAATTTTAATATATTTGGTTCTGATGGGTGCATAATTGTATGGAGAGAAAAAATAAAGAACTTAATCTCAAGAATTTAGTTGGAACAGTGAAACATATAATGGCGGTGGAAGTGTTGTGGTTTGGGGGTGCATGTTAGTGACTGGAGTAGGCAATTTAGTATTCATTCAGGGAATAATGAAATCATAGAGTTATATATGACGATTCTCAACAACAATTTAAAAGTGTCAGCACAAAATTTGGTATTTTAAACAATTTTGTGTATTATAACCAAGACAGCGATCCCAAGCACATGGCATCGAATGTTTTTTTATGGTGCCTCTATCATTGCCCTCAATTTCTTAAAACACCACATCAATCACTGGATTTAAACCCTTCAGAACATATTTGAAAAGTATTAGAGGCGTTTGTTTAAGAAGTCGCCACATTAAATCAAAAATTCAACTGAAAGCAGCAAGGGATTAAAGAATGGAACAAAATTGATGTTTAAATTACTAAAACTTTAGTACATCTATGCCCAGATGCTTAAAAGCGGGTATAAAGAATAAAAGATTTTCTAAATACTAAACAATTATTAAAAAACTCGAAATTTTCAAATTAAGTTATGTTTTTCTAAAGTGTCACTTTTGTCTCGTCTTTTTGTACAGCATTTTATTCATTTAAAAAAAAATATTTACATTTTAATTACACTTTATTCTATACTGATTCGTTAAGAACTGTTTAAATATGCAAAAAAAAATTTCATTCCAAAATAAAAAACATTTCATGGCGAAATAGTTAGGTTTTTTTATTGATTTTTGCATGTGTACAATCACTTGTGGGAGACACTTTACCTCGTCTAAATTATATTTATTGTAAAACTATTTATTTTATAATAACTGTGTAAAGAAATTGTATTAAATGTCCCAGAATGATAGCATTCATTAAAAATATTAAATTTTCCATCAATTAATAAATATTTATTTTTGTGGATAATAGTTGTTAATTAATTTCATATTTAATAAAAAAATTAAATATCAATGTTTCTTTAAATATAACATTAAATAGTTAAAAAGAAAAATCTATTAGTTAAATTTAAAAGTTGCATTCAAGTATGTATAATAGAATAATTGTTTTTTGAACATCAGTTGTAATTTTTTTTACATTTAGCTTTGTACCTACTTATGTTCTTTTTTTCCTTTTTTTTTAGTTCATACTTTTTTGAATTGCAAAACATTGTGTCATTTTAAAAGTGAGTTATATGGGAGACACTCAAATAAGTGCCCTATATAACTTGTTGACAAAATTTCACAATACTCATCTTCCTGTGGAACTGCAGCTGGTAGACAAATTTGGGGAGACGGTACTCCTAGCCAATGCAAGGTGATGGATTCTGCTGGATGGTTGATTGTATCCTGACCCTTTCAAGAGTTAGAGGAGTTTCCCATAGGCTGCTATTAAAATTGCCAGAACAGCTATGATATAATGGCCTGTTTCTATTTGGCGATTAGTGCAATGAACATGCCCAAATGTGGTAAGCATTCCACTCCATATTTCATACAACTCCATAGGGCTCTGGGTAGCCCAGGCGGTAAAGGCGTTCGTCTTGCATGCGGTAGGTCCCAGGTTCTGGTCCAGGCATCGCCAAAATAACTTTTGACCTATAAACAGCTCTTGCAACTAAAAAATGTTCGATGAATAATAAACCGTGTAAATGGAGCACACGTTAAATATACTTCAAAGTCCCGACACTGCGTACGATGTCGCCCTTAAAAGTTGCATTGTACCTACTCAGGTGTCGGTTAGTATCTTGACTGTGATGTCAGGTGTCGGTTAGTATCTTGACTTGGCATTGATACGTCAGTCAGTCAGGACTTTGCCTTTTATATATAAAAATGTGTCGCAATATGGTTCTGATTATTTGTTTAAAAAGAGGCACAATATTTATATATATTTTTTATTTTAAAAGTCTAATGTATTTTGTCATTTACATTTAAAAATGACCTCCTAATACTAATTATTTGTTTTTTGGGGAAGATTTTTTATTGTCTTGTTTTTAAATGGTATTTAAAACTCGATTAGTTTAGTTATTTTTAATGGGGAAAGGTAGTTTCAACGTTGTATGTTGATATAATGTTTTATTTTGTAAGTGCGAGCAATATTACTTATTCATTCTTTTAAATACAAATAAATTTGCTGTTAAGTAAAAATTATTCTATTTTCGATGAAAACAAGTATGTTTAATTTTGATTTTTACAAGTTGAATGCAAGATTAAATATGCTGTTTTTTTGTGTTTTTTTAGACACATGAAATTTGTGTGGAAGCAGTTCTAAAGTTACAGTTTCTGTTCCTACTTTTTTAGATTTTCCTACATAGTATAGTGTTAATTTTCATAAAGCTTTAAACATTCATCTAGAATTATTTTTGGTTAAACTGTTATAATTTATTGCAATTAAAAACGTAATTAAACGTACGTAGTTGAGATAATACGGGGACATACAAATTTTAGTTTTTTACTTAGTTCAATTATTTATGATCTATATCTTGAATACCAACTTTCTAAAAACTAAAGTTCATTGTGTTTACATTTATTTTGATATTTTTTTTATGGATCTAAATTTCACTGTTTCCTAATCAATTGTTTTCTCTACAGCAAATGTTTACCATATGTCTATGGCGAAACTTACATATGTATACCATTTACATATGGTAAAAGTTTTCCCATAGCTTAATGGGGTTTTTCCTATTTCAAAAGTTTACCATAGCTCTATGGCAACATTGTGCCATAGCTCTATGGTGTTTTGCCTATGGTAAAAGTTTACCATAGCTCTATGGCAATATTTTACCATAGCTTTATGGTAAGAGTTTACCATAACTCTATAAAGGTTTTGCCTATGGCATAAGTTTACCATAGGGCTATGGCAAACATTTACCATAGCTCTATGGGGTTTTGTCTATGGGAAAAGTCATGCCATAGCTCTATGGTAAAAATTTACCATAGCTCTACGGCGTTTTGCCTATGGCAAAACTTTTGCCATACCTCTATGGCATAAGTTTACCATAGTGCTATGGTAAAAATGTACCGTAGCTCTATGGCGTTTTGCCTATGGCAAAAGTTTTGCCATAGCTCTATGGCATAAGTTTACCATGCTATGGTAAAAATTTACCATAGCTCTACGGCATTTTGCCTATGGCAAAAGTTTTGCCATAGCTCTATGGTATAAGTTTACCATAGTGCTATGGTAAAAATTTACCATAGCTCTACGGCGTTTTGCTTATGGCAAAATTTTTGCCATAGCTCTATGGCATAAGTTTACCATAGTGCTATGGTAAAAATTTACCATAGCTCTACGGCGTTTTGCCTATGGCAAAAGTTTTGCCATAACTCTATGGCATAAGTTTACCATAGTGCTATGGCAAAAATTTTGCCATAGGCAAAACGCCGTAGAGACTTGCTATGGTATTTTTTTTATGGCAAAGCTATGGCATTTTTTCCTAAGGGCTAATGCATGTTTTATAATAATTTCATGCGGAACTCTCAAAATTTTTATTGTTTCCCGTGCGCTGGAGAATTTTAAATATCGATATTGGCAAAATTTAAGTTAACGTTCTGAGTAAAACGTATTTCTTTTTTCCTCAAAAAGAGGAAACTAAAACTACCTAAAAATGAATGATATTAATTATTTTAATTATAGTAAATATTAAAATAGTTATTTATGCAACTAGTGTGAAAAGTAAGGCTTTTTTAAACGAGTTTAAAAAAGGCTATTTCAAAAGTGTTGTCATACACCATTTCTTATAATAACGTGCAAAAAAAGGATTGATTAAATTGGCATTTATTGATTGGATTATTAATTATTTTATTATCACGTTCAAATGATTTGAAGGTGATTATTTATATTAATGATTCTTTTAAAATCCCGTGCAAAAAGTATTTCTTAGATTGGCATTGGAAATAAGACGCCAAATAAAGAATCACGTTCAAATAAAGAATTGTACACCAACCACAAAGCCGCCGAATAAATTATCACGCTCAAATAAAGAATTTTACACCAATCAGATGCTCTTATTTACTTTGTCGCACTAGTGCGTAAAAGTAACTTTGAAACACGATTTCGTTAAAAGCATCACTTTTGCCACGATTATTGATTTGAAAAAGTTAGTTTTTTCTGCACGATATTATAAAAAAATTATTTGTTATTGTTTTGAAAAGGGATAAAAGTATGTTCACTTGAATATGTTAAAAAGTTATTTTATGTTTTAGCCGATTGATCCGCCGCTGCTAATTGGTGAGTTCACTTGATTTTTTCTATAAACTTCTTATTAAATATAATTCATTTAATTATAAATATTTTATTAGTTAACTTTTTATGAAAAAAATATGTCCAGTTAAACTACATAGTGTTTTTTTTATACAAGGATAATGTAATCTGGAATAAATTCTTATATGAGACTTCTTAAGAAGAACGAGAAATTCTTATATGAATTCTTGTATAAGACTATTTAATTTATTTTACCTGTAAATGCATGAATAGTAAAGTAAATTGTCAAAGTAAAGAGTATATTACAAACACATTAAATTAAATATGCACCATTTACTTTAATTTACGATGTGATTGTGTAATTTAATATACTTTTATTTTCAAGAACCGCTGTTCACAGCTCAGACTAGAAGAAAAGGGCCGAGATTGTCATTCAAGTGCTTTGTGTGTCATGACAAACAATATTTGTACTGCATAATTGTGTAGTACAGTAAAGTTATTTCTGCTTTAATAAAGCGTGTTTTTGTGTTTAATATTTAACAGTTAACGTAATTTTTATGGTATGAAGTTTCCTTTTAAAAAGTTATTATTTCAAAACTGAAAAAAAAACCATAACTGATTGTGTTTTAAAAATAAAAACTTAGAAAAAGAATCCAATAAACAATAATATTCGATATTGAAATGAATTGCATTATAATCGTATTTCACCATTTATAAATATAAAATCCACACTTCTATAACTTCCACAAATAAATTAGTAAACGGCCCATTATTTTCACATTTATAGTAAAATATCGTTACTACCCTTTACTTTTAAACTTGGGAAAATATTTGTTTAGGGTAGCTAATGCTTCCCACTCAATATTCTATCAAATAGATGGAATTCGCCATTCATATCTTTATATACAACTCTAAACTCTAAACACTCGGCCTCTGAATATTCACGATAAATTATTGCGAAGATAAATTTATCATGGATATAAATTACTTTAGAAATGGGCATACAAAATGTCGCTATCTATGTGATCAGCCAAATTCATCACTGTACAATGGTTTTAACAATTTAAATGGTTGCTTGAATAGGGTACTTGACTGTATTGATAAAATACCTTCCAATATTAAATTAATTATAGTTTGAACCCAAAAATAACAAACGTATATATTTTTTTGTAAAATAAATCTTTCAATAATTAGTAAAAATCATTTTAAAATGGCTTATTTTTCATCGGTACGTCACGCGATCACAAACACGTCGATTTGGCTGACGTCACTAGCATCTATAAACAAACCAGGTGTGATGTTTGTTTTTTTTTGCTTGCAATTAAACTGGATTTAATCTAATATACTATTAAAATAAGAATTATATAGATAATGGAAGGAGGTTTTACAGAAGTGGATAGTTCAAATTTGCTTAAAGTAGATTCCAAAATGGTGTTTCAAAGTTGGTTTATAATTACTAGTGACGTCATAGATACCACGTGACATCCACAACGCGTTTTCGGGCTTAATTTTTCGTCCTAATTTTAAAATTCATTTTTCTCCATTTTTATTGGACATTTGAAAAAAAGAAAAAATACGGGTCTAATATTTTTGGCATAAGAATATTTTAAGCCAGTAAAATTTTTTTAGTCAAACACCCTATTATCATCGCACTAGAGCTACAAAAGGGTTATTGGCGATAGGCGGCGCCATTTAGAACCAGTCAAGTGACGAGCTGACACCTGAGTAGGCAGCCAACACAGCTTTTGAGGGCGACGTACTCCGTATGCGGTATCGGAACTATCACGCATATTCAATGTGTACTCCCTCCACACGGGGAATCTAATTCGTATAATTTGCCGGAACTTTTTCGCTTAACGGGCCGTTTATAGGTCGTTATTTATTTTGGAAATGCCCGAACCTGTATCGCCTGCAAGACAAGCGTCTTAACGACTGGACGAATAATTTGACATCAAGGGGACCTCGAAAATGGCAAACATTGCGAATTTTTTTTATTTGCTAACATTAAAGTTTGGAATCTTCTAAATAACTCTACCAAGTTTTAAAAGTCTAGCTATATTTAAAAAAAAAAATATTCCACTTTTTATGAGGAAAGGTAGGATAAAAATGCAAACGAATGAAAAATGCGTTTTTCTCAGTGTTCATTTTTCCTTGATGACAGGTTTTTCAAAACGCTAATGCTTTTTTAATTATTGATAAAAGTCTAATGAATTTCGTATGCAGTCTATCAAATATGTTAACATTAAGAATTGGTATTAAAATTGTTTTCAAAAGTAATACTTTTTTTATAAAAAAAAATACTAAAGTTGAAATTTTTCAAATATGCTAAAATAATTTGGGATTTTCTAGATAAATATTTTTTATAAAACAACTACTGAAGATAAATCAAATTTGGATACCAATTCTTATGTAAAACAGTTCAAAGTACATGAGAAATTATTTGTGTGTATTTAACCCTTTCAGTCCCAGTGATGCCATTTGGCATCGTCATTTTTCTGATCATAATTTTAAAAAAATAATAGGGCTGACATCTATTGGATTAATAAAAAATATTTTCTAATAGAAAAAAGTTTAAAGAATCACATGATGTGCTTTTTGATATCATAAATGACTATGGACGATCAGAAAAAAATTTCTAAGATGATGATGCCAAATTGCTATTGGGACTGAAAGAGTTAAAAAAAAAGCCTTAGCATTTTAAAAAAGTTTAAATTTTTTAAAATAACTTTAAAAATAAATTATTTTTAAATTTTTCTTGTCATATATTGTTTTTAAATACAGATTGAAGTAAAAAAACCCATCAATTTTATAGTAAATATGTCAAAATTAAGGATTTTTTTAAAAGTGGTACCGTGTCCCCTTAACCCATCGGACTCCGCTAACCATATTCACGTGACTTGTTGACTAATCAGTCAACTCATGATTGTCCCCATTTAGGCTTGCCAAATGCCCAGTCTACTCATTTCAAAAGTATCTGCTGATGGAATTATTTCGCATTCATATCTCTATACAATAACAAGCGGCAGCGCCCTGAATATTCAACTCTTTGCGATGATGGATTTCCCATAGAGGCAATACTCTCAATTGAATTAGAGATGAGCCCCAAAGTGTTGGAAAATTGGGGAGGGAGGAGTACTCTTGAGATGATAGGCGAGAAAGGAAATGAAGCGACATAATAAAATCGCCAAGTAGATGCAATCCTAAACACGTAAAAAAAGCATCCATAATGATATTTAATAAATATCATTATGGTTGCTTTTTTTTTTGCGTGTTTAGGATTGCATCTACTTGGCGACTTTTTTAGGTGGCTTTTTTATCCGGCTCCATAAAACAAGCAACCATAAAACAGTTAGTGCGTCTCCATAGAAACCATAACTACCACGGCGAATACATACACTTTTTTCTTATTACTAAGTTACATTTTTCTAGAGTCTAAGTAGAGTTAGAGTATGAACTAAATTAGAGGCGTAGTAACACTATTTCATATGGTTAAAAACAGTTATTAAATGGTATTTACGCGATATTAAAGCATTAGGTTAGAGGTTATTAGGCAGTAGAATTTTCGCCAAATATCATAAACAAGGATATATTCTCTTTGGTTCTTTTTTCTATACTAAATTTTTGTTATAGTTCGAAGTGCATATTTGATGTAAGAATAGAACAATTCTTAAAAAAAAATAGTCATTTTAATTCTAAAGCAGGTTTCAGGTATGGCACTCTTTCTTTCACCATCACAATATTTTTTTAAGCCGCTTTTCAGGGAGATTTGAATAGAGTGTCCAATTATACTCATATTCCATTAGCCAACGGCCTACTCAACTATTAAGGCCGAAGAAGCTTTCTCAAACAAGCTCGGGGACGGAAATTTTGATGTCATAGTTCCGAAGATGAAGACAACCTGTCTCGAAACCTGTTCGGAACCACTCGTTCACGGCTGACCACATTTTTAGGGTCCGAATGTGTTCGAACTAGTTTCTCGATCTTCGGCACTGGGAACAGTGACGTCAAAATTTCCGTTTACGCTCATGTTTAGGAGAGCTTATTTGGCCTTGTTATTGAAGTTGGCCGTGATTAGCCACAAATAGTAATGAATTATTAACTTTGTTTGGGCCTATTTTAGGAGCCAACACCGGCTCCACTTGGCAATCCGATTTAACGTTACTTTCCGCCCCGGCAGCACCTCCGTTTTATTCCTCTCCTCCGCGTTGCAACTCATTATCCTTTCCTGGACGTTATGAATTATAACAAATTCATAACGAATTATAACAAATAACTCGGCCGAGTTTCTATCGAACGAATCCAATTGATTCCCCAAAGGCCAAGCAGAATGGGATGATGGATCCGCATTTAAGCATATTATATTCAGGCGCTTGTCTTCAATGAGGAGGGAATGTATAATTTATATTTATTCAAAACTACCTGCAGCGGCTTGGACTTCATGCCACTCCAGAAATCTTTCCTCCCCGTTCTATGAAGAGATCATAAAAATATGCACAAATGTAGATTTAATTTTTGCGTTAACTATAAAACAGTTTAGACTTTTTTATTCCATAATTTCTTTAATTTTTTTTAAAATTCTTTTCAACATTCTTTAACTCTTAAAACAATTTTTGACAACAGCCACGTAACTTTTAGTAGTTCTGTTTTCTATTGCCTAACTTGGCAAGCTTATTGGTTTATATTATTATAATTAAATGAAAAAAAATCTTTAAATTCTACTATTCCTTCATTCATAGCAATAATTGACAATTGAAAAAAGATAGAATGTGCATTATAAAAACAACAACCTGTGCCAAGTATACGAGACATTATTTTGTAAATAAAATTAAATGGGAAGTATATTCAATAAATAAATCTTTTAAAAATGCAATTGTAAAAAAATATTTTTTCTTATGATTGATATCGTCAGCCAGGAAGAAACAATTTTGTAGTTTATGTTTTAAAAGTATTTTTTTAAGGTGACAGGGAACTTATCGAAGCTTCAAAATATCAAATTTTCATTTTAATTTTCAATCACTAAAATGAATATTTACGAAATATTTTATATAATATGCATCTGAATATGGTGTTGGAGTTCGCAAATTTGGTAGTTAATTTCAATATAACTTTGTTTCCAGCTTCATACGTCATTATTTTAAAACACCGATTTTTAGCTTTTAGGTACACTTTCCAGCAGAACTATTGCGTGTATCTAAAACTAATTCTTTATAGAAATAAAAAAAGTCTATCCAACGCAATGAACTGCAAGTTTGACGATAAAACATTCATATTTTTAAGTTATTAACATAAATAGAAATTTTGCACATTTCTTAAATTAGAAAAATCGTCTTATTTTTACTTACCGTCAAGCTTTTATTTCTGCAAGCGTTGAAGAACAAAAAACTACTTCAGTAAACTTTCAGTTAGAATTGTTTAAAAATCACTGAATATTGAGTAATTAAATACTCTATGCGATTCTTTAATCTATTGGGAATAATATCCCCCCATTTATTTTATTCTATGTTGAATATTTCAAAAGCTGTATTTAATTGTTGGTCACCGGGAAACTTTTGACTACGAATGCGGCTAACTTTGGCCATAGCTACAATGATTTTCTTTTGCTATATTACACTTTAAAAATTAACCAAAAATCGATTCTTTTTATATAATATATTTTAATCTTATTCTTTTTATATAATATATTTTAATCTTATTCTTATGGATATTCTATATTATTATGTCTTTTAAACATAATATAGAACGACATTTAAAATTGCTAATGCTAGAAATGTAAACTTTTTATAATTCCAAATTACTGATATGTTATTTTCTTTTCCTTATAATATCGATTGCGTTTTGATTATGAAAATAATTAACATTAAATCTGGTTTTCAAAAATGCATGAGTTGATTTTATTTTAGCTTCCACACTACGTTTATAACGTAAAAAGTGGAAGGTTTTATAATCGTTCAGTCCGTCTGTCCGTCCGTCTGTCTGTCACCCACTTTCACAGAAAGAACCACAAGTCCCACAGACAAGTGGGATACGTCATTTTAAAGCAAAAAATCAGATTAGGCTACATTCCAAATTTCATTAAAAATTTAAATTAGAAGTTTATTTAAAATTTAAATTACTAAATTTTTTTTTATCTACATTGAAATAACATGCAAATTCTATTTTTATTCATATTTTCACTGTTGTCATCCACAAGTCCCACAGACAAGTGGGATACGTCATTTTGAAGCAAAAAATCAGATTTGGCTACATGCCAAATTTCAATAAAAAATTTAAACTAGAAGCTTATTTAAAATTTAAATAACTAAAATTTAATCTACATTGAAATAACATGCAAATTCCATTTTTATTCAATATTTTCACTGTTGCCATTTCGTTAAACGTACGAGAAACTTTTGTTAAAATAAAAATAAACACACTTGAAAAAATATTATTTATGTGATATAATTCGGTTTGGATTGTTGTATTATCACAATAGAGTTCTTTTAATGGTTCTATATATATGTATGAAGAAAGATGCATAGAGAATTCTAACTTGGCATAAAAAAAATATGCTAAGTTTCGCTTTTATTTTTAAAGCATCAATTGTACAAATTATATATTTTTTGAACTGTAAATTAATTTAACAAACTGTAAATAAGTGAATTTTCGAATCGATCAGTTTAAAATGACGTCAAATATATTTCACTACGGAATCCTTGTATGTTGATATGAAATGTTTTCATTCTATTTAAAAGCGAGGAATATGACATATTTATTCTTTAAAATATAAATTGATTTTTGCAAACGATAAGTAATAATTATTGAATTTTCGAAATAAAATAAATGAAACTAGCCAAATTTAGCTTGTAAATGTTAAATATAGAATTAATGTTGTGTTTGGCGCGTTTTTTCCTGTTAAACACAAATATGTGGAAGCGAGTTAAGTGACAGATTCTGTTACAAACCTACTTGTTTAGAAATGAAAATTAATTTTTAAAAATGTCAGCTGAAAGTGTTCTAAAGTATTGCGGCTAAATCATTGGGCGATGCAGCATAAACTGAAGCAAATAAGAATGTTTCTTGTATTTATCCTGAAATCACCTAATAAATTTTAAAAAATTATAATTCTAATGTTTAGTAGTTTTATTATTGCAATTTAAATCTATTAGACAGCCCAAAAAGCAGTAAATGGTACGTTTGTTGAGTATTTCGTGCTTTTGGCTAAAGTTACCCTCCTGGACTCGAATCGTATCCTAATTTTTTTTAAACTAGTACCATTTTTTTAACTTATAAAATGTAACAAAAATGCCTGCAAATTATTCCTAAAGTACAATACTTACAATGCATAGGGATTTTAAAGTGTTTAAATCGGTTTTGTAGTTTAATTTTTCTTCTTTTGTAAAAAAAACAACAACAATGATTTTGGCCAAAGTTACCCGCACTGACGGTACTTAATATTTTTTTGGAATATTTTTGGTTCACTGTGTTAAATAGACATAAATACGACATCACAGAAAATTTCAACCTTTCTAGTAAAATAGAAAAATAGAAAAGTGTACCTTAAGGCTGAAAATTGGTGTTTTGGAATAATGACATTTAAAGGTGGCAACAAAGTTATATTGAAATTAACTACCAAATTTGCAAACTCCAGCCCCATATTCAAATGTGCATCATAGAAGTT
>JAFNEN010002116.1:0-22514 GCA_019343175.1 Oedothorax gibbosus
TATTTGTAGCCTTCAAGAGAAGCTGTAACACGTACGTTCGTAGTTTTGAGTGACTCCTGAGATGAAGTGAAGACGTACGTGTACTCATCTCCCACAATGACAGTGGTCACCCCTCCGAGTGGTGGTCAAGGCGTCAGAATTACGAACTCTTTTACTATCTTCCTCGAAAACCAGATGTCGCCGTGGTTTTAAACTAGAAAAAACACTTTATCGCCTACTAGGCGCAAAAGCAATCGTTCAGTGCGCTTTTTATCGCCAATGAAATTCGAGGCCCCACGACGAATAATTGCCTCTGCCGTGGGCAGTTTCAAGTGATTACCCTTGGCTCAGGGGCTGGATTTACAACCCTCCCCCCCTTCTAGAGGGGATAAAAGATACGAACATTTAGGTGATTCTTTGAATTTCGGGATTCTGGGTGGTTTTAGTTGATAACCATTTTAGCTGGTTTCCTTCTGAAACTAAAGCTTACTAATAGCTTTTGGCACAATAATTAAATTTGTAGCTTCAAAACGAAAATTTAATAAAAATAGCATTTGCATTTACACAGTATAAAATTCCGAAATGTAAATAGAATCCGTTAAGGTAAACACTGTCCTTAACCCTGAAATGTACGGTTAATTGGACAGACTACTGCCAGTTATTTTACCATAAGTTTTTAAAGAAATTTCTAACATACTATAAATACGAATGTTGAAAATTACCAATGTCTAAAGATGTTAAGTATATCTGGCACATAATGCATATAAAAGAATGGTGGAACAGGTGCAGAAACGTTATTTGTTTCTCCTTCTTTCTTAGAACGAAAAATACCTGAAAAATCATTCTTAATTTAAATCATTATCAACTAAAGTCATGGTCATAAAAAATATTTTTCTAATAAAAAGTTAAAATTAGAAAATCATTAGTTATGCTTAGTGTGCGTGTTTTTTAAATTAAATCACTTATAACAAAAACTTTCTTTAAAAGCATCTTTAAAATATTTTTGATTATACAAACTAGTTTGAAAGTACTTAGTAAATATATATTAAACTAAATATATTGCTTGTAATTTGTATCATGCATCTTAAAAGGGTTGTAGTACAGCAAAATCGTGAGAGACATATTTTGGATAAAAAAAAGCTATAGAAATACGGAATACGGTTTAGTTAAAAAAAATATTAATTGTGAAATCCATAGTATACTATAAAGTAACTTCCCCACTTACTGCATCTAGGAGATCTACATATTTGATTAGAATTGCGTGAAAAACAGCTAGATCAAACTCCTAATAAAAGTTTTAAAAAAACATTTATTAGTAAACATTTATTATTTATAAACATTTATAAAATATATTTTAATGATTTCCACTATAAAAACACTGAAAAAAGTAAAAAAAAATTAACTGTGACGTTAAAAAATATTTACCACAATAATTCTATAGGATTATTGTACTATTGTTATTCAGTTCTATCAATTGATTAACACATTTATCTAAAAAGGACATTGACAAAAAAGGGTCCCGTGCGCGGAAAAATTAGTGATCGCTATTGAAAGGGGAAACTAGGGACAATGACCCAATTTGTAATTTTGTGCTTCTAACTTTAAAAAAGAAACAATTTAGGGATCTGCAAATGCAGACAATTCATACTTTATTAAGTATTACACAATATATGTATTAGTTTTTTTCTGAAGTATTAACTGCAACAATAGTAAAATATAAATTGTTTAATACGTGACCCAGACCATACATTTGGTAGTATGACTTAAAATTATCAAACTATACTTTTACATGATAACAAACTGCATTATATAATGTTTATAGATTTTTTTTTTTTTTGTCAGACCAAAGTATGACTTCTTATTTTTTAGCACATTAATTATTCTTAAGTTAACGAAATATTCAAATTTTAACGTAAAGTTTTTTTTAAATACAAAAATTGGGATTATTTTATTTTGTAGAGAAAACACAAGTAGTTGAAGAATCACTTCTATTTCATTAATATCAACTTGTGATATATTTTCCATTTCAGACTATTCAAAACATTTTTCATTGATTCTTTTTGCAAACTAAATTGTAATATCGTCAGAAGTTTTTCTTGTTATTCCCCAATATTTGGTAAAAACCCAGTCATATTTACTTTTGGGTCTCTCGTGATTTTTTTAAATCTTTACATGGTCTACTTCAGTCCACTTTTTTTTGGTATTTACTTGGGTCACGTATCCTCAATTCACTTATATCAAGCATCATTAGTTGCACTTTTTTGCTTAATCCGAAAACAAAGTCATTTGCAAATAAATACATTAACACTATTATGTGCCTAATTGTAGAAAAAATCATGAACTAAACAAGTAACTAACTGAAAAATCTTTCCTTTAAGCCAAAAAATGTAGACCGAAAATTTTTACGACAACAAAAAATTACATTCAGTGCATGAAAACGTAGTTCTTCATGTATCTAAACACGTACGCAAGAATTCAGCTTGTTTATTTTAACCATGTGATCAACTGACTGAATGGAAAAAAAATTATGAAACTTTCAAATTCTAAATCTTTTCCAATCACGAGGAAAATAAATTGGGCAATGCATCCCTATGCGTCAAATGTCCCTACTTTCCCTTATTTATAACTCAGATCAGTTTTCTTATCTGCGCACTTTATAGCATAATGAAATAATTTTCTATACATATTATTAAACTTCATTTAAGAGTTTCTCTACAAATAAAACTAAATCAATAACCTAATGTAATACTTTAGCACTCGAAAAAGTAAAAAGTGTTCCTAACAATTCCAGCTAAAAATCGTTTTTTAAAAATTAATTCTATTTTCCATATCGTAAAGTTAAAATTAAGCAAACATTCCTTTTATCCTCCCAAGACTTTGGACCCATTAACTTTGTATGTTTTCCGTTGTACATACACCTAATTACATAGCATATTTAAAGTTCAAAAACTCCAATGGTTACGTAGACAATAACCAGGGAAAAAAACTTAAATTAGGGAGACGGGCTTGGGTCATTTGATCGTATGGGAGACTTGATTCCTAAGTAATGAATTATCTAAGGTGTGCAGCTCAATTTGGGAAATTCCCAGAACTAACAAAATAATTCTTCTTGTATAAGGGGAAAAAATCAATCATAACTTTTTTATTTGTGTAGATAAAAATGAATCATTGTATTGGTTGCGACAAATTTCATAGAATAGCCTTAGAAAATGACTAAAACTATTTTTTTTTTAAATGAGGTTATTTAAAAAAAATTGAAAACTGAAAAGGATCACCTGACTATTCCCTATAGTTTATGAATTATGAGGTTAAATTGCGGCTCACTCTAAGTGGCAGTTACTGCCATAAACTTACTATAAAAAATTACCTTTTTCTTACTTTTAGAAGAACTGCCCCTTCTGTTGAAGTACCGAATTCCACGCATCTCACATTCCAAAATCTAAGTAGTGCTTCAACGGCCTAGCATAATAAATAATATATATATATATATATATATATATATATATATATATATATATATATATATATATATATATATATATATATATATATATATATATATATATATATATATATATATATATATATATATATATATATATATATATATATATATATATATATATATATATATATATATATATATATATATATATATATATATATATATATAATAAAAGATATTCTTTGAATATATATAATATCAAAGAATATTCAATCTCTGTAAGGCGCCGAAGCTGCCTCCACTAATAACAAACATAAATAAACAAATACAAAAACACACATTGAAGAAGAAAACGGTGGATTGAGCTCGTTATCAAGGGGCAAGCATCAATTGGCACCATTAAAAGGACAATACTGAAAACATCGAAAACAACAATAAAAAGAATAAAAACAAAAATGATATGAAAAATGAATAAAAACAAAAAAGTTATTAAAAAAATAATTTTAAAGATCTTATTTATGATGCTGCCATCTATGATATAAAATGGGAAGTTTTTAAACAGCACTTCAGAAGCACTAGATAAAATGCATACAGGTATGAATTAGAGATATAAAATGGACTGTAATAAAAAAAACCCAAAACTCAACAGTTAAATAACAAAAGATTAACAAAAGATTAAAAATGTTAGACTACTTAAAGACTTTAATAAAAGATTACTATTAAAAATTAAAATTAAAATATATGCATTTAAGGATTAAAATAGATTATTTAGAAGTTTGCCATGCAACGCGAGAGCGTGACCGCCGCCGCCCGTTTCAAGGTTAACCTAAAAATAACAAATAAAGATCAGGGTTGCCGTAGCATAATTCAGGTTTATAGGGGGTTTAAGAAATCTCAGGGTTGTAATATTTGTCGAATTTCGCTTAAAATATGATGTGTGGCGATTTCGCTCAATTTTCGTCACCAAGGATTGCCATAATACCAACTTGGTGGGGTTACCATATTCGGGAAATGCTCCTTTAGGTTAACCAATAATCTTTCAGATAAGCATATTAGAATAATAATAATAGCATTTATCTATAATAAAAATATCTATAATAAATTCTAAAATTGCTAAGAAAAAAGTTATGAAACTTACAGAGTATCAGGAGTATTTTATATGAAATGTAATTTAAGGAGCTTTATTTGAATATGGGAAACTAATATGTGTGTGTGTGTCATCAAAACACTTTTATCTGTTAAAATTAAAAAAAAATCAAAAATTTCTGAAATTTCGCAATTTTATATCAAACTAGGGAACCCGTGCCCGCTATCGTTCGCCAACCCACGGGAACTCGCTTCGCTCACTCACCGTTCATTAAAATATTTTTGTCTAGCCTTAAGTATCCTTTTAAAATAAAATAATTACTATGATCTATTCAAAAAAAAAATTCTTTCAAACATAAATTTCAATAACTTAATGTACGTATGGGTCATTCCACGTAAAATCAACCCCAAAAAAAAGTTGGATAAATCATACTAAAGAAAATTTTATAAGCATTAATTGTAGGGTTCACTTGTATTCTGAGCTCTCCACTTATTTTGCTACATATGTAAATGGGAGATCAGAATACAAGTGAACCAAATCCATAGTGGAATTGGTTCACTTGTATTCTGAACCCACCAATTTGTAATTATTTTGTTTTAAAGGATACTAAAGGCTAGACTAAAATAATCAATGAACGGTGAGCGAGTGCAGCGAGCGAAACGAGCCTGGAATCCGAAACGATCCAAAGGGAACTGCGCAAGCAGTTCCCGGGGGTTGGCGAGCGTTAACGAGCAGGGGGCGTGTCCCCTAGTTTAAGTTAAATACGAAATAAATTTATTTACTAACATTTTCTTTTATTTGTTTTATTATACACTAGCAAATAAGTACCCGTTCTTCGCACGGACTAAAAGAAATCTAATCGATCCACGTATGTGTACCATTTAATCCGTTATAGGATAATAATATTATGTTATTTTTCCCGTTTGTCATGAAATATAAAGTCCATTTTAATTACCTTGAAATTCCGACATGAAAAATACGCTATAAAATACAGGTATTAATGTCATCGTAATTTCCTTCATAAATACATAAAACTTTTTATTTGTAAGAATTCGGCGATTAAAGAGATACAGCTACAAATACACTTATTATACAGCTCTAGACCGTAAATCTTCGAAAAAAAACAACCAACCAATATTTTTTAAAAAACCATTTTGCTCATTTTAGATAAGAATTTGGCGAGTTCAGCAACGTATTTAGCGAAAAAATAAAAACATCTAACCATAATATGCAAATCTAGTGCGATGGCCTTGAACAGACATCAAGTTATCAATTCCGGATAGCTTAAATATGCATATATACAATCAGCAAAACCATCAATGAAGAAATCATCACATAAACCCACAATAAAACCATGGAATAGAGACTGGACGGAATTACGTCACTTGAAACATGCCAATTATTTTTCAAATAATGAATTTAGTTTCCGAAGGTAATGGCAACAGAATAAAATAAACATTTTCAATTTTAATTATTTTCGTAAAAATTTAATTTTTTTTCAGCCGATGGCTAGAGGAAAGGGAAAAAAATGATCGGATTTCAGCGAAAGTGGTGTAGTTTTTTCAGCAAATTCTAATTTTCTCCTAAAATAGAGCATTTCGAGCTCTGAAAGTTCAAAAATCGAAAACTTAGGTATGAACTACACATTTGTGCCAAGTTACGAGTCAAACAAATATCTATCTTAAGAGTCTATAAGGAACACACAAACACACAAAACTTAATTTTTATTATTATAGATAACAGAGTGTCCTGATTAGAGAATCAACGAATAAAGGAACGAGTTACTTACGAGTTACGAACTTTGGTAAAATGCGAGGGGTGATCACTTTGTTTTCCATGTTTTATCAATTACACATTTTTTGGAAGCATCAACCCGAAGAAAATTGAGTACACAATATGTTTAACAGAGTGTACGGTTCATAAGCAAGAAAATTTAGCATAAATATTGTTGATGATCTTAGTAATTTATTAAGTCAAAATTGAAAAGTATTTTTCGAAAATTTAATACTATAATCAACTTGCAAGCTATGGGAACTGTTATAACTCCAACTATATACTAATTAGTAAAGAAACTAAATAAATATCGACAAAGAGATGTATTTCACATTTAAACCAAATTTTACTAAAAAACATTTGTTGTTTTCACAATATTTATACAAAAATGCATTCCGATGTCCAATATACTGATGCAATGAGCAGTCTATTTTTTTTCTAAAGTCTCTGAGCTCATGCATAATATACATAACATTATGGCATCAGTTTCTACAACTTACCTTTATTGTGAGGTATGTGTTGCCAATCATTTGGAAGAAGTTATAGAAAATCAAAATGTTCTTCAATTCGAGTGGTTTTCTGTCTGCCATGAGAGCTGGACCAATCCATTTGCAGAAGATGTTATAGAACAAAACTATGCAATATGGTGCATATGGATGACCAAACCGGATTTTTTTCTCAATATCTAAAAAAAACACAATCTCTTTTCAAAAGTCGGGTAGTTATTTTTTATGTATATTTGGGCTTCTTGTTTATTTAGGCCTTTTGTAGACTTGGAAAATTCCTAAAACTGGGGATCAATTTTTAGTGTCATCATCTGAGCCACATCTCGATAAATATTTTGATGCGCATCTCTGTCAGATTATACCACGGCCTACTCAACTACTAAGGCTGTAGAAGCTTTCCCAAACAAGCTCGGGGACGAAAATTTTGACGTCATAGTTCCGAGTGACGTTGTTCCGAAGATACAGACAACCTGTCTCGAAACCTGTTCGGAACCACTCGTTCACGGCTGACCACAATTTTAGGGTTACGAATGCGTCCGAACTAGTTTCTCGATCTTCGGCACTGGGAACACTGACGTCAAAATTTCCGTCTACGCTCATGTTTGAGAGAGCTTCTCTGGACTTGTTATTGAAGTTGGCCGTGATTATACCCCTTTGTGAGTGCTAATGAAATATGACGATAGTTTGATGTTGTCTTAAATTAACCATGCCTCTTATGTACTTTCAGGATCATTTACAAGCTACATAATGGACGATTCGAGCTGGGCTGAGGGTGGTTGGTGTGTGGGAAAGAGGGCAAAGCTTCACGTAACTGTGGCGTCACTGCAGCCGTCACCGATATTTTTAGACGAGTTTTAACCCTTTCAGTCCCAGTGATGCCATTTGGCATCATCATGTTTCTGATCATAATTTTAAAAAAATAATAGGGTTGACATCTATTGGGATTATAAAAAATATTTTCTAAAAGAAAAAAAGTTTGAAGAATCGAATGATGTGCTTTTTGATATCATAAATGGCTATAGACGATCAGAAAAAAATTTCTAAAATGATGATGCCAAATTGTCATTGGGACTGAAAGGGTTAATTGGTCAGAAGTCCAGATTTACGAACTCCTTTTTTTTCTTTTCAAAAATATTAGATTACGCGGTGTTTTTTTAAAAGTGAAGTAACAAATTTACATTCTGACTTGGGTAATTTCAACTTTTCGAGTTTTTTTTTATCGACAAAGCAATTAGCTAGAACAGATTGTGTACTTTCCGTAGTGTCAAATTAAACTGTTCATACCATCCTTTTAATCCAGATGTCTGGGTTTTACAACTCAAAAAACATTTCAGTATGAGGGATAGATTATAAAAACACTCTCAAAGATCACAAAGAATTGTTGGGGGATCAACATCTGGATTCGTGAGGTGACTTTAAGTAAATGATTCAAGCTTATTACTTAGTTTAAAAAGTACAATCTTATGAATGATTACCCAAAAAAACTTTAAGGAAACCAAAAAAAATTCTTTCTGAAAACTTAATTTAATATCATTTATTAAAGTGTCAAGAGAAAAAAATTTTGCTGAAAATTAAAGTTTTGAATACCTACGAATAGAATTCAAAATTGTTTTGCTAAATTTTAATATTCAGTTTCAAATTTTAGTGTGTATAAATAATTTTAATTTTTGTTCATTAAATTATTTCACGAAAGCCAATTTAAAACGAAAACTTTGTGTTTTTCCTCGATGGGTTGCCGGGGCTCGATAATTTTAGAGATGGCAAACTGGAACAGTTCATTTTATGATTTGACTTGGAAAATATTTTCAGTCATTAGAAGAAATTATTTTCTTGATCCTGATGCAAAGATGTAATAAAAAAAAGAAGTGCCTTGATAGTTATAGAGATGACAAACTGGAATAGTTCATTTTCTGATTGTGTTAATTGAATTTGAATAGGGTGGACTAAAAAATATGACGATTTTTTTAAAGTTTCAGTTATATGATTCGGAGAGATTTGTGAATCAGATAACATTAATTGAGGCGTGATACGGCGGCGATAGCAAGTAGTTTCATAAAGCATAATAAAAAAATTTAAGATTTGCTTAAAATCCGATATTTACTTATGGCATTCTTATGCCACTTTAGCCCCACTGTGCACCGTGACGAAAATAGTGGTCATGCACCGTATTTTCACAAAAAAAAGTACAAACAATGGCACTTTTGTAATGTACTTTGTGCAAATACACTATTTACAACCAATGGTTTTTGTAGTTTTGTAGTCAAACCAAAAATTAAAATAACGCAATGCCACTTTTGACAACCTTGAACTCTTGAGCTTTATAACTAGGTACAATTTTTCCATTCATATAGAGATTTTATAAATCTGTTGTTCGATTCAAAGTGGATTTCTTTCTGTGGGTTGGCAGTTGGCACACTTTTTCACAACATAATCCATTTATGACTTTACTATTCGAAAATGGCTTTACACGAACTACATTGATGTAGCATACATATATAGATCAGCTTGACATGAAATTAAAATAGGATTTTTTAAGAAACTAATGGATAAATACATTTTAGAAAATAGGTAATAAACCTCATAACAAAAAGTATAAAACCAACACTAATTATGTATCTTAGTAATTGATGTCATAGGGAAAACTGTAGCGATAAATATATGTTCACACAAACAAAATTCAGCTTTGTAGATCTTCCACTTTTAGCGTATCTCGACATAGCGAAGCTGAAGACAAGTCGAAATAAAACTCGATGCAACACTTACGATATACGAACTACAATCTGCAAAGATTTCTCATTCTTCTAAACTGTCCTTCTCGGCCGAACAATTAGAAATAGGTGTGCCTGTGGACAAAACCGGACCTAAACCCCCATTCAACCGTTCACTTCTTTCTTAGAATTAGAATCTATTCAACTTTACCAACTCACACCTGTTCCCTCAAAGTGTACAAACAATGCAAACTTATCTTTGTAAATGTATTTTGTATTTTATGTAAAGCTACACATTTTCTGCATTTTCCGTTGAAAACATTATTTTCTGTTTAAAATCTCAATCGCATCTTTTCACGAGTTTTTCCTGTAAAGCATTGAACAAGCCCACAAGCCCAAAATTGACAAGAGTCGTATCTCTAAACAGAAAAGAACTAACCGCGGAGGTTAGGTGGGGGGCATTCTACGAAATCACCAGGGGTTAGAGCTCTCCTCCAGCGTCTTTAGGGGGTTCTATTCAAAGTACCCCCCACCATATGTTGACAGATAGCGTAGACCCTAATTAAGTTGGCGACACTTGGCAGGTGATAGCCAAATGTGGGGTTGCCATAATTCGCTTTCCCAAAAATAGCAACAACTTTTCTTAAATTTTTAAAGAATACAAATATTTAAATTAAAATTTTATTTCGTAATTAATTGAAAAATAAAAATTTCGATTTTGTCCAAAATATATAATTATTGCAGTATCTTTATTTTTTACTGAGATACATCGTCATACACTAAGGACATTGAATTCTTCACTGATTTCCAAACTTAAAAAAATTATTAAAAATACTCAATATGTGATTTTCAATTTTTTTTCTGATAGTCTATTTTACTTCTTTTGTTCTTTAAAAAATTGGGTGAAAACTATTGGGATTAAAAAATTTTTCGTAATTAGTCGAAGATTCTTTGAATATCATTGCTAACGTCAGATTTTAAAGGATGAAATTCGTCATGGACTGTTAATCTTGTCAGAAGTTCCAGTTGTCTACGAGACATCCATGTCTATAATTTTCTTATTCTAAAAATATTAGCATTATGGGGTGTTTTCTTTTGACAAAGTGGAAGTGGTTAATCGTAAATTTACATTTTGGATTGGTAATTTCATCATACTTTTGCGAGTTTTTCTAAATGTGTACTATCGTAACAAAAGCAATTAGCATATTGAACAGGACTTGGTGTTTATAACAATTTCCGTAATGTGTCAAAAACATTAAAACTGCTTCATAGCAGTTGCCTTTTTTAATCCCAAACTGTTCTGTGGTTTTATTATACTTAAAAAAAATCAATTTGTGCCAGTAATTGTAGCGTGATATTTTGATTTATTCAAAAAACTACGTACTCACCATCAGCCCCCAAAAGATAGTTGTATAATGAATCAAACATCTTGTTCACAGATGAGGTACACTCATAAACCCTAACAGAAAAATGAAAGCATTATTTACTTAGTATGTAAACACAAGTACAATAACTAAAATGAAATATTTTATAACAAAAACTTAAAAGGGCAGAAGACCTAGTATTCAAAAAATTACTTCATGAAAACTTATATTATATCATTTAATTAAAGGGGCACAAGAGAAAAACATTTGATTTCAGCTGCAGCAAATGAATGAGTTTTTAGAATAACCCTACAAATAAAATTTAAAAACAAAACTGTTTCTAAAATTTTAAATATTCAGTTTCAATAGTTTTTAGTATTTATTTTAAATAATTTTTTTTAATTTTTTTTTTCATTAAAATTTTGTTTACAAAACTGCTTACCAATATTAAAAACAAACATTTTTTTTTTTTAAATCTTAAGCTAGCAATCCACTTACGCTGGAGCTGGGCGAGAGCTTGATTTTGTCACGTGTCTGCTGTATCCAGCTTGGGGGAGCGATGGAAAACCCGAAATAAAAACATAACTACTGCGCATGCCCTATAAAACCAGATTTGCTGAGCTTTTAAAAGTTGCATTGTTTACTTTTTTGTTTGTACAAATTAGAGGCAGTTTCAAAGGCGAAAAAGCAAATTTTTAGTTTAATTTTAGTTGTATTCAATTTGCTTTCTTCCTAGTATTTGATAAATTGTCAAAGGATCATAATAAAATCATTATATGTAGTTCTTATTTTTTTAAAAGTAAACAAAGATATTACTGTAAACATGACTTACAACAAACTTAACAATAAACTTATGTGTAATTCAATTTATTACTGAAATTCGATGATTTTACTATAAAAATTAGTTTCCCACTAAAATATTATTAATGAATTCATAATAAGATTCATATTTAAGCATAATATTCCTTAGTTCATAATATAAACAGACATAATATAGTTAAGAAAGGTTAACTCTCTCTTGAAACTAACTGCGCATGCTCAAAAGCTATTTACAGCTCCAATTTCGCTTTGAAAGCGATTCAAAATTCCAGCTTCAAAATACAGCTTTGACCACGCGCGCATGCGCACTAGTGACAATGACTACACAAAATCAATCTCTCGCCCAGCTACAGCGTGAGTGGATTGCTAGCTTTAGGGTTGCGAAACACCACACGACTTTCAATTTCACGTTACCCTTACTGATAAACATTTAGTAAGCTATTTTTGTCTATGTGTGTTTAAAAACTATATGGTTTTTAATTTTTTAATTTTATGTAAAATACTAAACATAAAAAACAATATACAATGCGCTGGTTTGAGAACTCCAAATTTATGAAGCTATATGCGTTTATAACAAGTCAAAATTGTGCCGCAGTTTCTCAAATATATTTTTTTATACAGGGCCAAAATTTAATTTATGGATAAACATTTTTAAATACCAATAAATATATATACTACCGATAAAGAGTTATATTATTTAAAAAAAAGAGAGAACCTCTATACATGCTATTCAATGCCTTTTTTTCATAAGTCTTTAATTAGTGAAATAATTCTGCTTCTGCTTAAATTTTAGAGCTTTCAAATCGTTTCTAAGAACTTCATTTTAGCAGCGTTATTATAATGCAAAGGGTCAGAAGTAAACACATTTAACATAACTTACCCACTATATATTTTTTAGTTCCTGACCCTAGTCAAACTTGTTGAGAAATAATTTGGAAAGTCTAAGAAGAATAGCTTAAAGGAACAATTTATTAACTAAGAATATTTTCCTAATACACTTAAGACATGAAAGAAAGACTTGGAAATAACATAAAAAAAACTATGTTTCAATTTGTAACATAATTTTTACATTCGATTACTATATAATGCTTCTCGATTCCACGGACAATTTCCGCTATCATTAAAACAGGCAATAAAATTTCTTTTTCCTGGTAATATGTATCGAAAAAATAATCGTTCGGTGCAGTAATGCAAATTAGTGTAGGAAAGAGGTGGCATAAATGGGACATTGTAAATCTTTAATTATTGGTTGTTTTAGTTCCAGACTCAGTCAATAGATAAGTCCAGAAGTTATACATTGTCTCACAAAGTAAAACTGCAATGGCTGCTTCAGTATTTAAGCAAAGTGAAATTTTATGTTTTTGAGGCCTCCAAGTAAATAATTGTTATCATTTATCAAATAAATGTTATCAAGAAAAAATATGTTATTTAAGACATCTTTACGTGCTAAATTGTTTGAAAATTAAATTTCTCGCATATTTAACTTTATAAACTCCTGGATGAAGTTAGCTCGATATTGCTTTACATAACTTTTTTTGTAGATGGTATTATTCCAAATGGCTAAGTCATGAATGGGAAAATTACATTTACGACTTAAGAGGTAATTTCTAGGAAGCAAGCAACTTTGTGTACAGTTTGTAATATGGAACTTTAAACTATAATTATGACATTTGAAAATTTCGACAGAACAATATTTTTTTACTAGTTATTATAAGTACATGTTCATTTAACATATAAAATTATAAAAATACTTAAAATTAACCCGTAAAATAGTGACCAGTCCTACATATTTTAATACCCAGATTGTAAATTTAATATATTAATATCAAGGGATAATTAATGCCTGTTTTGGTGTGACGAATAATCATTGTTACTAGATATTTTCACTAGAAATATAGTAAATATTTAATATTGAATTGGAAAAAACTTGGGAACAACTTTTAAAGTTAAAGAAAAGCTTTAAAAAAAACTAATAGCAAAGAAACAAACATTAACTGTGACAGTGAAACAAGTAGAAGTGAAAGTATAGTTGTTGAACTTTAGGATTGTGATGGCTTTATGATTTAGGACTTCGATTACGCAAATTTGGAACTCTAAACTAAATACACTTAATAATATGTATATTCCAAAGTGTCTTGAGTTAGCAAAATGCAATGCAGTGTAAAATTAGATGATAAAATTTACTTTAAAATCTTTACTTTTATTTTGTCTCTTTCATAACCCATCTTGTTTAAGCATGGAAGCTTAATTTTTGCAACTCCGTGTATCTGTAACTCTAAACTAAATACACTTAATAATATGTATATTCCAAAGTGTCTTGAGTTTGCAAAATGCAATGCAGTGTAAAATTAGATGATAAAATTTACTTTAAACTCTTTACTTTTTTTTTGTCCCTTTCATAACCCATCTTGTGTAAGCATGGAAGCATAATTTTTGCAACTCCGTGTATTTGTAACTCTAAACTAAATACACTTAATAATATGTATACTCCAAGTGTCTTGAGTTTGCAAAATGCAATGCAGTGTAAAATTAGATAAAATTTACTTTAAACTATTTACTTTTATTTTGTTCCTTCCATAACCCATCTTGTGTAAGCATGGAAGCTTAATTTTTGCAACTCCGTGTATTTTAAAAGGCTTTAATAACCCTTTCACTCCCAATGATTCCATTTGGAATCAAACTTGCAATTTTTTTCTCATAAGTTAAACTCTCATTTATTTCAAATGAATGTTATTAAATTATGCGCACATTTTTCTATAAAAATACTTTTTCTTTTTGTATCGTTAGATGGAAGAAAAATGTCTTTTGAAGAATTAAATAATGTCTGTTTTAGTTGAATGTAAATATGAAAAACTTTGTTAAAACAAAATTTATTCTTATACAATTTTATTTAAGAAATTGGTCCTAAATTTTTAATGTTTCAATTTTAAATGCTTGAAAATTGACTTTTAAATATATTTAACAAATAAAGTTTCTAAAAAATATTGTTATAATTTATTCAAAAGTTATGATTTAATATTTTTGTTTCCTTAAATTTTAGTTACCAATTAAGATTTGTTCTTCTGCTTTTTATCATTTCATTCTGGATGTATAATTTATGCTATTTCACAAATTTTATATTTTTAGAATAAAAAATAAAAAGTTGGGTCTGAAAGTGTTAACAATAAAAAAATGACATTTCTATATAGGTCCTGGGAGGGTAGGGGGTACTCTAAACTTATTTTACTTTGCATCTAGTTCAAACGACGAGACTAACACCCTTCGCAACAATAAGGGTGACGTCGTACGTTTTAATGATATATGGAAACGACTAAACAGCATGTGGTAATGAGAAGATTCACGAAGCAAACAATGAAGAATATTGGCGCAAAAAGTTGTAATTTGGTGGTGTTTGATTTCCTTAGGATGTAATTAGTTTTTTATGTGACGTAAATCGTTAATGATTGATGTAAATCAGTTTATACTCTGAATAATTAGGCGCATGTATGGTAGCTAACAGGGATATTAAAAAAAAAGAAGAAATCAAATAAGATCTTTTTTGAGGACCTCGTGTTGGCAATTTATATCATTTATTACAATTTGAAAGAACTTAAAAACACAACTTATAATACTAAAAATATTTAAATTGTAACTTTTACATTATTTTATTGAAAAATTATTAGTGGAAAAGATTTTACTTACAAGGATTTTTTGGCGCATTTTTTACATGAAGGGTTTTATGTAATTATCTTGAATTTGTTTTATGAACGTGAACATTCAAAATATGCATATTGGCTTCACAATTATTTACAAAATTAGTTGGTTCAACCAATTTACGAAAAATCGTTTTTTTTTATTCTGCATTACTGTATTATTTATTCTCGCCGTCTTTAATTAAATTTTGGTAAACAACATACTCAAAGCTGTGTTGAAATTACGTTGATAATCTCTAATATTATCATTCATTCCAAGAAAGGTTGTACTAATTTTCCTCCATTTAAAGATTAAGTTTTAAACAGATTTTCAAATCGAAGGTTAAGTTTTTCACAAAATACTGATGTATAAATGGTTTATTAAAATCACCTACATTTCAGCAGTGTAAATTACTAATTCTTCAAGTGAACAAAAAAACCCTACATTGCAAGTTTTTTGATGGACAGTTTTAAATGTTTAAACTGAGTGTGTAGTTCAATGTGTGATTATAAGTAAAAACACTCAGTAACATTTTACTAAACTCATTTAATTAACAAGCTTACTTTATTATAAATTTTTTTAACACAGATAGTCGACAAAACAAAACATCACTCAAAAACAAAACGAATGCGACACCAAAAACACGTCTACATTCTAAAACATTTTTGGGAAGAAAAACGATTCTTTCCTCTAGCGCACCAGCAAAATTATTTGGCGTGCGGTCGCTCTCTTGGCGAGCAGTCTTATATATTCTTCCCCTCAACCTGGACAGGTTGGTCCTCGAGGGGGCTAGATTGTACGGGTAGAGATGGGTCAGACCCGTTCTTTTAAAAGATTCGTTCTCGTTCGTGTCAAATATTTTTTCGCATCGTTCTCGTTCTTTCAAAATTCGTTCTCATCGTTCTCGATCGTTTCAAAGATTCGTTCAAAAGAACGAATCTTCAGATTCGTTCTTTTTTCTTGTACCCCCCCCCCCCCAACAACGCCCGCAGGTGAGAGTTGGTGTTACGCCAAGTATGGTAGAAAGACTTGTTTTCTCCTTGAAGGGGAAATGGGAGGAGGGGGATGGGGGCACACCGAAAGCTGAAAGGAATTCTAAAGATGTATTTTTCTTCTAATCTCAATTATTAACGCTTTTGCCTGTTAATGTGGAAAGCTGGACCTGGGCATTTCTTGATCTACGCTACGCTTTTTATAGTGACGAAGATCTAAAGCCAGAGGCTTTATCGTCTCCTTATCCAGAGAGAACTGTCATCATTGAAATGGTTATCAAGGGTGTGACACTCAATTGATATGTTCAGTCAGGGAGCGATGCGAGCGCGTAGTTTAAGGGAAGGGTGGAAGGAAATTTCTTCCCTGTGAAAATCACCACTTCAGGAAATCCACTACCTGGGGGACAAGCATGGCAATAGCTGTTCAGGGATTGAATGGGGGGCGTGTCAGGTGAGAAGGTGCCGATTCTGGTGGCAACCAGGGGGATGGAAAATCGAAGTCTCAATTTAGAATGTGCCGATTTTGTTGGCAACGCAGGTTGGTGTAAAATCGCAGTCTCAAGTGGAACCAGTCACCGTCCTTTTTGGGGGGTTTAAATTTTTATATGACTTTAATTTTATGATTTTTATTTTAGTTTTGGAATTTTTTAATTTTCATTTTATTTTGGGATTTTTTGATTTTTATTTGCATTTTTAGAATATTTTGATTTTTATTTGGTTTTGGCGATTTTTAAAATTTTTTGGGAGATTTTTAAATAATTTCTTGATCTGATATATTATTATTATTTATTTATACAAGAAAAGGAACAATAACTAGGCATTTTCATGCATGTATTAAAATAGGGGACACATTAGATTGCAATAACTTTAAGAAATTTATTTTTTTATTATTAGGCTTTTTAAAAATAATATGTTGAGATTTTTAACTTAATTTAATACAAATTATTTTTCAATTACAAAGCTTAATAATACACATATATACACAAATACATACACACACATACATTAATATATACACTGCGATGCAAAAGTTTAGACAATGACTTCATTTAGCTGTAAAATTTAGAATTGTGATAGTAGGGTTACAAAAACCTCCAAAACATATTAAAAAAGTATTTTGAAATGCTATAATTAAAACATAATTGTTTGATTTGCTATAACATTTTTTTTTCATAAAATAAAAATTTGTATGAATCAAAAGTTTAGACACAAATACGAGATTATGCTAATTTAAAGTAGATACTGACCTAATTTCGCATTTTTATTGATAAATTGTATTTTTATATGATAATTTTTAAAAAAAATGATATCCGGTGAACTAAACAGAATATTAGTTCAATTTTACACCAAAAAGACAATATAGCCACTTTAAATCTTTATTAAATTCATATTTGCTTCAATTGTACAATTTAACATCTCTAAATACAAACCGAATGCCTACCAGTCCATCACCTCAAAGTTTTACCACTTTTTTTACACATAATTAATGCATTTAAAAACTATTTAGCATTCAATATTAAACTTTTAAACTGTTTTATTTCTTTTAAAGTTAGTTTGCTAATTTTGTTTCGAAGAATAAATATGTAATCATGCGCTTTCTTACATAAAAAGACAAATATTTCTTATCAATATATAACATTGAAACTATCTATAAAAACATAACTAAACAAATTGATTTTTAAATACTTCTCTGAAAACAAAAACAATTTTGAAAAAAAAGAAATCGCCAAACGGAATACTTAGCATTAAGACGTCATTATTCTTCAATAAAATGTTTAAATGTAAATGAAAAATTACGTCTTCTTTTTTAAAAAATAAAACGCATTGTGCCTCTTTCTAAACAAATAAAAACACTGCATTTAGTTCGATATTAAACTTTTAAACGTCAGAATTAAATAAACTAGAAAATTCAATGATGGGCATTTTTCATGTCTTGAGGGGCAACTGTTCCAGCTGCATTGTTTTCCTTTTTGGCCCGCTCAGATGAAATTTAATTGAATCAAAATCAATAAAGTTTTATAAATGGTAGATATAGAAACAAGTCGTACGTAAAGAACTCGAAAATAAAACACAGCAGACGAAAAAGAAGTGAATAAGAATGAAACAAAAACAACCAATGAAATCACCTAAGAGAAAGTAATTAAAACTCGAAAGAGAAAAATCTGTAACAAGTCAATTTGTTCTTATCGTTTGCTAAATTTATTTTTATTTCGAAAAATGAATTTTAAATGCCATTTAAAAAACAAAAGATAATGCAAAAACCTTGCCTAAAGGAATAATTTGTAATAATCATTATTCATTAATATATGTCTAAATGTAAAAGAAAATTACGTCAACTAAATTTTTTAAAAAAATAGAACGTCATGTGTCTCTTTCTAAACAAATAATACGAACACTAAATGAATATCATTGTAACATATACCATATACGTTATTTTAATCTGATTGAAGTCGCAAATTTAAATAAAGCACTTAAAAAAACATGTAAAATCAAATCAAAATGACTGATAGAATCATTATCATAATTCAGGATGTGATAGAGATCTTATTTTGCTCTATATGAAAGAATTAGAAAATGGCGTAGTTTTTGAAAAATTATTAGGGATTTCTTGTTTTAAGAAATGAATAAATGATAAAATATTTTAAAGCTGGGCAGCTGAATCTAAAATAATGTGATCAGATTTTCAAAACGAAAACTAAGGACATTCAATCTCTAACCCCTTCCCCTACTTATCCGATAAATTTTCATCTCCTACACCTTCAGCTCCCCCAAATTTTAAACAATGGCATACTTGATAAGACAAGACTATTATTATATAAGCCAATAACCAGTGGGTAGTTACCATTATACTGAGTAATCAAATATAGAATTAAAGGACAAATAATAGTTTTAATGGGTATTTTTTTAACACAGAGTTCACAAATGTTTTATTTATATTATCCCCTTTTTTTCGGTATTTTGAACGACTGTAACAGAATAGTGGGACGTTTTGGTGGACAGCAAGTCCGCGGGACAGTGAAACAACAAGCAGGACTCAACCCAAACTAAGACGTTATTATAGATTATAAAAAAATAATTTATGCCAAAACAATTTTAAATAAACATTTAACATAACAATTACTCTAATAAACATTTTCAATAAACAAACATTTTATAACAAAATTATTTTATTAGGTTAATTATGCTAAAGTGGAATCACAAAATATAATTTTTTTTACAAAAAACAAACATAAGATTCTGAAGTTTTTTTTTATTTTCAGAACTAGTAAGAAGTATCCCGTTGTTAAATATTCTTTGAACTTCTTTTTTTCTTGCCGGGCAGGTGGCTTTCTTTGTTGTATTTAATCTGTCGTTTTTTATATTTTTATTATTTGTTCGTATTCTGTTTTTGCTATGCCGGCCTGCGCGAAGAGGCCAATGGGAAAAAAAAGACATAACAACTTTCATGAACGCTACGTAAATTAAAAAAAAAAACTAAATTTCACAAAATCAGCAATTAGTTTACATACGAACGATTTGCGTATTAAGGGTCATTTTAAGTCCAAAAAAATTAATTATTAAATTTAAAATTGCATTTTCTTTTAAATATTACTCCAAACCAAACTATTTTAGACTACATTTTGAAACAGAAATGGCAACAGTTGTGGAAAGCCGAGACTTGTTTTTATATTTCGAATAAGATAAGCGTTAATCACTGTTACAGGTCAAGCTATTATTGATCTTTTGGATTGTTTCATTTTAAAAAGAAGAATTTTTAGAGTCATTTATGGTATATTTTCATGTTTTATAATTAAGTTTCGTTTGCATATTTTTAATCGTTTGTATGTAAGTAATATTTTAGTTTCAGGGCGTGTTAGTTCAGTGTTTTTATAATTAAGTTTCGTTTGCATATTTTTAATCGTTTGTATTTAGTGTGTGACTTTTATAATTAAGTATACCAATACACAATACCGTGTTCTACATGCGAGTTTAATTTTGCTTCATTTGTATTAACTTTTCTTTTGCTGTAGTTTTTTAGGTCACGCACGATCAGAAGCCGTGACTTTGGTATGTGTTGTTTAGAACAATCGTAGGAATACAGTCGTTAGGTAAAAAAAAATTGGTAAACAAAAACCACAAACAAAGATTTAGCGAGCAGGGGGCGTATCCCCCTGCCGGTCCAATGGAATTGCGCAGCAATTCCCGGGGGTTGGTGAGCGATAGCTAGCAGGGGGCGGTGAGGAAGAATCCAAGAAGGCGAGCTTGTGAGCCAATAAGATTGCGCAGCAATTCAAGGGTGCGAGCTTGTGAGCTGAGTGAGATTGCGCAGCAATCTGCTCGTTTGCGAGCCTAGGGGCTAGGGGCGCAACCCCTAGTTTTATTTATAATTCAAAGCTGTGCTGCTAGGAATTTTTAAAAGGACCCAAAAATTTACAAAATTCGTTAAAGAGCGCTAGAAAGCCTAAGTAGTAGTAGACGTCACATAAATTCTTATCCTCCTAAATTCCTCGAATCACTTAAAATATAACACATTCAAGATTATGAAATTAGATATCAATATTAAAAATATTATAAGGTGATTAAAAATCAAATAGCCATATGAAACAGTAATATATGTTTATTGAATATATGTTTATCGAAGTTTTCATCAGCGGGTATCTGATCAAGCACACGCGCCGGAATATATATGTACCCCCCTCCCTCCCCCTTATTAAGAGTAAGCATTCAAATTGTTGTATATCCCAAAACTATTTTCAAATTGTGCAAATATACCCCGAAAATTCAGTAGTACAAATATAAACAGAATGGGAAATGTGCTTTAAAATATAAATAATTTGTAACGGTTAAAAAGTACACAAATATAAAAATTTGATAAACTGTAAACAGGTTCCACGTGTCTCCTTTAGGCATCGATTTTTCGACTAACACATAATATATATATATATATATATATATATATATATATATATATATATATATATATATATATATATATATATATATATATATATATATATATATATATATATTATATATATATAATATATTATATATATATATATATATATATATATATATATATATATATATATATATATATATATATATATATAATATATATATATATATATATATATATATATATATATAATTTTATATATATATATATATATCAAATAAGTCGACAGGGAAACTTCGTAGAAATTAAAGATCTATTATTAAGACTTATTCATCAGGATTCAGGAAGAGATTGATTTGACGTCTGCAGGCGACGAAAGAGTGTGATCGAATGTATACAAAAAATGGCGAGATTTTCCGTGCTCTGTTTCACTGACCAATTACATCCATGGGAGAGTTGAAAGATCAATTAAAAATATGTGCTGACTAAATAGTTTCTGTGGGAACGAATTGATCTAAGCGACTGTTTGTCGCCGACAGGGTGTGGTTGGGATGTTAAAGTACTAAGTGATATTAAGAATATATGAGAAAGATAATTTAAGTTATTAAGTTTAATTATGGTACAAAATATAAGATTTAAGTTATATTGAAGGGATTAAGTTATGATATGTCATATCCCTCCCATCAAGTCGGCTCGGACGGGGAACGAGGGACAAAAAAAAAAGTAGAAAGGAAAAAACTTGATTCACAAAACCGAGAGTTGCGCACCTCTCGACCAAGGAAGACAAGTTCAAAGTTATTGTAAATGTCAGTGAAAAGGACAAAAAAAAAACGTCTAAGTGGTCACCGAAAAGAGCAGCAGAAGGTAAAAATGTATCATTAGATGAGAAACAGTGCAAAATAATACTAAAATTGACACTTAATTCTGTAAAATACAAAAATAAAACATTAAATGAGGTAAGTAAAAGTAACATCTCAAAAATTTTTAAATGCCACAGAATATAAACATGAAGAAAATACTGGAAATTAGGCATTCATTAAAGTACAATATATGAATATATCAAATACCAAAAATATGCAAAATTAAACAAAGGTAACACTCCTAAAATACAATATATTAAAATGTGTAAACAGAAACAAAGGTAACACATATTTGCCATACAATAAAAAAAATATTAAAACATGAAAAAGTTTCAGATTTGAAACATAAAACGTGCATTCTTAAAATAAATTTAAAAGTTCAAAGAAAATCTGTGTTTTCTTCAAAGATAAACTTGTCAGTTTTGTTGAC
>JAFNEN010002117.1:0-18970 GCA_019343175.1 Oedothorax gibbosus
ACTGCTTCACCGAAATAGTATAGGCCCAAACTTCAAAGCAATATATTTAACTCTTAACTTTGATCTCAGCATGGCTAAATATTACTGCATAACAATACTAAAATCTGATTTGTTTATAATCAAATCCTGTTAGTATTTACATTTTAGAGCTTCTTTGGACATCTTTATTTAGTTATCTTGCGTGGATATACTTCGTAACTAAAGTATCCAATTTTTGTGTTATGTGAAATTGGCACCCGTTTATAACTGGATGGTGTTATGCAAAAACGACTCAACCCACAAAAACCTGATTTTGAGATAATGGACTTTAAAGTCAACAAACTCTGGCAAATCATGAGCTCTATATCAATATACCAATGATATGTTACCATGAACGCAATATTTAAACTTATTTTCTCATGTGTTTTTCAATAAAAAAATTTCAAGTGTTTCTTTATAAAAAAATAAAAATGTTGGATGAATGCTTTTTGCTTTATAGGTTATTAAGGAATGGAGGGTTAAAAAAATAAGGTAACCCACATTATTAATGATGAATCATGTGTTTTATTGATAAAAAAAATGCTGTACAAAAAATCACTTTCAGAAATAATTAAAATTGTTTAAAAGCTATTAATCCTCATCTTCATCAATGTCAAAGTCCACATTTGAAACTCCAAAACTGTTAACATCATCTGAAAATTCCCCCTGTTGAGCAGTTCTCAAGAAATTATAAAAATATTTTTATTCTTGTGGTACTAGCTTCAAAATTTCTTTGAGGTCTTTGATCTTTTCTTTTGACAGTGGTTTACCCGTTGGCCATAAGGAATCTAACTGTATGTTTAAACGACTTTTGTTGTCGACCTTTCTTTTTTCCTATATCTATTATCTGCACGTTTCCTTCTGTTGTGTTAATTTTCATGTAGAGCTTGAAGGGCACTTTTCAGAATCTTGATCTCATGGGTCTTCAGCCAACTCACTTTATCTTTGTTTGAATCGATTTTTCTGTTTGTAGTATTTTCCAATAATTTGTGAATTGAAACCATTTCTTGTCTTTCTATTTTGTTAACAACAAATTTATTTTTCCTCCTACACCTTCATAACATTAATGTAGTCTACGTCTGTGTATAGGCGCTGTTGGATTTTTAAAGAGCGCTCAACATCTTTAAACTCTGAATCGTTAGGCAGAAAGCTGTGTCCCGAAAGCAAGAATCTTAGAGTGATGGATTCAAGAGAAGGATGGTTATGCAATGTGTGCATCATTAATAGTGCTAGGTTGATACTGCGGTTTTGACCACCGCATGAATCGGACCATAGAATCAAGTGCTTGACGGGTGGATTGGCATGTTCTATTATATATTTTCTTAGACAAGATCCCACCTCTTGGGTTCCTCTCCCAGCTTCATTTTCAAGCCAAACATTGAAGATACCCTTTCCTGTGCTACCAACGTGGATGCCAAGGTTGTAGAAATTTAATTGCCGTTTATAATACACAATACCAGTTGGCAGTTTAGGTACTGGATGGGTTTTTTGCAGATCAAATGTTAGTTTCCAGTTCAGGGTTCTCTTTAGCAGATTCAAGGTCTTTTTTCATTTGATCCCTCAAAGTCTCTGCTTTTTGAGTATGGTTGGAATGCTCTTCTCTTAGAGAATCCGCCACCTCGCCTGTAAGGCCTTTAATTTGTGCGTTGAACTTATCACACTTCAAACAGGTGTCCTTTTTAGGTTTCTGGAAACGTAAATTGAAATTGGCATAGAAATGTTTTTTGTAGGTAGAAAAACTTACTGGAAGCTCATTCTCTTTCATCGTGTTCTCATACAAGTTGTAAATTTTTTGTAAGTTCAGTTCAGCACCCAGATAATGTGATTGTGTATCGCGTCTGCAGTAATGAGATATGTACCTTGGAAAGGAATTAATATGATCCATAACTTTCTTCATTTTATTATCAGGAATTTTGTTTAATCCTCCACTTTTTGATCCCCTTAGGTCTTCTATCATATCTTCTCCCCTTTTCTTCAAAGCTATATCAATTCTCCTCTGATTTGTAGTGTTTTCAGAAATGTTGTTTTGTACATCTCTTTGCCTTCCCAGTAGTATTTACGGGTGTTCTTTCGTTTGGAGTTAACATTTTTTGTATAACATCTTTTCTTTTTGATTTCTTTAACACACATGTTAATCATTGCGCATCTCCAAGCAAAAGTTCCTATTGACCAGAATTGGGTGAAAAGTTTCTTTCGACTCTCTTTATCAATAGTTTCAGTGTTTTTACAAGCACAATAAAAATGTTCTTGGAACTGTTTTGGAGCAACAGTCCGTCCTTTAGAATTAATGTATTCTTAATTAATATTGAACTTTCTCTCATCTCTTGATTCTGAAATTTTCTTTTCCGCCCACGTTTTTTTCTTCCTCTTGTTACTTCAGCAATTATTTCCTTCATTTGGGTTATAGTCTGGTCTTCCATCGGCTTCTTGAAGTAGCGTGCCCTCATGATTTGGCATTTCGTCATCAGTAGTTGTTGCGTCTGATCCAGAGGGAAGATATTCACTACCAGATTCAGAAAACAGTGGGACAAGGGATTCTATGTCTTCTTTATACTGTGGCCATTCAACCAGTTCATCTTGTATTCCTTCTATTAACATGAACTCTCCATCTTTTTCTGTTTCGTTATGGTTGAGGGCTTTTTCTTATATTCTAAAATTTTCACAACCATCGTCAATAACTTTGTCCATTTCGATTTTCACGTCATCACCGGCTCCATTCTCCAAGACTTTAGTTTTTGTTTCTCGAGCACCAGGTTGACCTAAAACTTTTCCTCTTGACAGCATCTGAAAATAAATATATAGAAATAATAATGGGCTAAAATAGTAGACAATATAAAAAATTAAAAATCCCCAAATTTGACTTTTTTTGCCTGAGATTCATATTGACTATTTAGCAATAACCATTTAACTCACGCAGCTCTGTTACAGAGCCTGTGTACTGCTTGTATAAATTTTAGCAATAAGCATTTATTCCACAGGATACATCAAAATATTCCACATTGTACAATGTAAACAAATTGGCAATAAACATTTAAGCCTCCAAGGTTATCCTATTTTTTTGTATGAAATACATATTGGTAATTTAGCAGTAACCATTCAACCCACGTGATTAACTCGTATAGACTACATTCCACGCGTATACAATTTAGCGATAGGCATTTAAACCACATAAATTATTCATACACGCATCATAGATGAATCGATAATTTTGGGGTTAATCATGAACATTTCAACCTTAAACGTAATTTTAACTTGATAGTAAATCCTGTGAAAAGACTGATCAAATCAAAAAATCACCTTGAAAATAATTGTTAGGTTTTTAAAAGTTCATACAACTCAAAAAGTACAGTAATCAATTATTTGTTGGCTTACCTTTATTAACAATATTCAGACTCGGACGATTATTTTCACTTTGAAGTTGGTTCAAAATCACTTGTAACAATCACAACAAACCCTCTCCCTTCTGCTTGATTGATTGGGATCGTTTCCAGCTGCCTATTTCTAGCCTCCATAGAGCTTTAACACAGCCAATAACGCCTTGTAATTTAGAACCCACACTTCTGCTTTCCGGGTTCCATGTGGGTTACAACAGGTGGGCAGATGAATCGAGAACCGATTCCTTTGAACTTTTCTTGTAAACGATTCTAGAAAAAGAACAGAATAAATTCATCGATTCTACCGATCGACTCTTGGATCTCGGGTTTGCAGCAAATCCCCCCCGTCTTTTCATAATGGTGATTTAGTTTAATTTTTTTCTCAATATTTAAAATTATTACCTTATAAATTATAAACAATAAACGTTCAATGTTTTCAGTAAATAGTTCAAGAATGAAAGAATCGATACAATGAATTCATTTTGAGGAGTGGATCCATACTGAATCGTTCACTTAAACGAATCGTTTTGCCCACAACTAGTGGGTATGTGGGTTGATACAGTTGAGAGTTACAGTTGGTTGAGTGTTTGTTGCAAAATAGCTTACAAACATCAAACTGTTGGATGCGTGTTTTGCAGCTTCACTCGGTGGTTGAATGTTTTTTTACTTAATGGTATATTGAAGATTCAAGGATTGTGGGTTAAAATGTTATCTGTATTAGTCCTTGAAACGCTGATAGGGCTTAAATCATTTTTGCTTAATGTGGAAAGCAACATATTTTACCATCAGAGTTGTGGATAACTCATTTTTTTATGTTTTGTGGGTTAACTTCTTTTTGCATAATACCATTAATCTCGTAAAGGTTTCAAGATTGTTATACTATTACGTTGGGATCATGGATTTTGAGACCGCTTTTAGTATAGGAAGTTTAATAAGCAATAGTTGCATAAAGTATGCAGCTGCTTGCTCTTTCCTTTTATGGAAATCAGCAGTTTAATACTCATCTTTGACTGCACAGTGAAGGAATTAACACATTCGCTGCCACTATAGCGATGGAAAATTTTCATCTATAGAGACTGATGTGAAGTAGAAGAACGTCCAGTTTTTTTTAAACCAGTTCGTTACAATACAATGGAAATGAACTAACTCTTCATTTTCGAAAAAGTAAAAATCTTAGTTCGAGGTCGTAATATCACGAGGTTAGGTTGAATTAACGTCGCTATCTAAAGCTACACGACAGCTAGTAGTAAAACTACTGTTCGTTCCTGTTGAAATATTCCTGGTCTTTTCCAACCGGATAACTCATCTGTCACTAATTATTGAATTGAAAGCCAATAACCAGATTTGTTTCAGTGATTAACTTTTCGACTATGAAATCATCATTAAATTTTCATTATTTATATTTTTGGGGTTTTTGTTTGAAAAAACTACACAAAAAATTAGACTATTTGCAACTTTTTTTATAGCTAGATAGTTGAATAACGAACTCAACAGCACTGCGAATTGCAGTATGTCTGGTGTCTGGTCGCCCTACATTTGAGACGAAAGATTTAATTTCCTCGTAATTTGAAATAGAATATACTCTTTCAAATCAAGTATTAATCCAAGCACAGCAGGATCGGTAGGAAAAGTGTAAAATTTAATCTACGTTCTATATCTTCAAATTGATCACCAAATAACCCTAAATTTTCTTGCGGTGTTAACATAATTCAAATATAGGTGTTAACATCCCTACATAATTATGGCTGTATTGTATTTGTCGTCAATAGGCGGAAGATGCCTTTCGCAATAACATAAAAGCTGCATAAGCTTTAAAATATATGTATGGAAATTCATCAGTCACATATGGGATTACTAGGTGTCAATTAAATATCATACAAAAGGGTAGATGAAAGAGCTAGATCGTGTAGTTTGTGTAACCACTAGATCATGTTTATCAAGTTTTCAAACAAACTTGAACTCATAAAAACGGTTGGTGAAATGGTACTATGAATTTCATCAGAATGTGCTGTTATCGGTGAATCGGAACCACGCGCTGGCGCGTCATTGTCAGCCAACGTGGTAATATCTTCAATAATGTAAATATAATTCTGAATTTGGTAATCTTGACAAAATTATTTGACTTCTTTTAATATTGTGTGATGTATGCTAATTTGATACTATTTTTATTTTAGCTGTCGTTTCGAAAAATTTGCCCAACAATCGGCAGCAGACGGATTAAGCGAGAATATTGCCGAGGTTTATACGTAGCCATTCCAAAACTCAATGCAGCCTTCGCAAACAAATTGCCATTTAATCTCTATTTAAATTTACTTCGTCTACAAAAAACATTATGGACTTGCAAAGATAGGTTTATTGTTGGAAGTCCTCTCGATTTAAACTCTTGGAACTTATATTTAAATATTAAAATGCTCATTTTTTTAAATTTTATAAGAGGCAAACGTACTTTTTACTTGAACTACCATATCGCATAAATTATAATGAATGAATTTTTAGTGACAATGAATGATGAGTGAATGAATATTTTTAGAGACCAAGAAACAGTGAGAAGGTTGACGGGTGACACACTTTTGAGGGATGGGGCTCGCAATCGAAAGGTTGGAAGCCTTGTGCCTCAATTGCAAAGGGCACCCTTGGACCGGAAGAGGCTGGACCGCGATGAAATATTGTGGTCTGGTTATCTCCACTAGGAAAGAGTTGCGATCTTCTCCTTACCTTGGTCCGCTTTAAATTTTTAGAATGCTTGGAGAACCGTTATATAACCTACTGTTAAAACTGAAGGTGACTCTTGGCATCCCCAGGGGTGAAATGCGATATTATACATGACCCTAAGAGGTCCCATCAATGGGACCCCTTAGGGCCTAGGCGATTCAAAGCCTTGAAGTGCCAAATAGAATACCTTCTCACCCTGAAATGAAAAATGGCCCCCATTGTCACCTTCAGTTTTAAAAGTGTAGTCCATTGTAGATGGTCGACAGGTGACACACTTTTGAGGGATGAGGCTCACAATCGAAATGTTGGAAGTCTTGTGCCTCAATTTTACAAAGGGCACCCTTAGACCGCAGGAGGCCGGACCGCAATTGTGGTCTGGCTATCTCCACTAGGAGGGAGTTGCGATCTTCTCCTTACCTATAATGGATGAATCTTTAGTGAGAATGATGAGTGAATGGATGATTGTTTTTAGATACCAAGCCCTAGTGAGATGGTCAGCGTGTGACACTTTTGAGGGATGGGGCTCACAATCGAAAGGTTGGAAGTCTTGTGCCTCAATTGCAAAGGGCACCCTTAGACCGGAGGAGGCCGGACCGCAATTGTGGTCTGGCTATCTCCACTAGGAGGGAGTTGCGATCTTCTCCTTACCTTAGCCCGCTTTAAAATAAATTGATAGTTACTTATACTATAATTGTGGTTATAAGTGAATGGCTGGTATATTGTTCATGAGTAAACATGGAATGAAAATACATATGGTTGTTCAAGGTTTTATATTTTTATTTAAAGCTTCATAAGTTTCTTTGTTTCAAGCTTTTTTAGATTAAGTCGTTAAATTATAGTATTTTAACGTTAAAATGCTAGGAATCAAGTGTTCAAGCTTTTTAGAGTTAAAGTTTTTAGATAAATTTGTCTTATCTAAAAGGAAGCCGGTAATTCTGCATAAAATGTTACTAAAAATCTAATTTTTAAGATTAAAATTTGTACTATGGCTTAATTGATTTAAACATGAATTGCGAATTAAAGTTAATGTCCCGGTGGTTTGACTTTCTGATTGACCCTTCCTTGACATGATAGATTGGGCTTTCAGTTATGTTAGACTTTCAGGATTTCTAACTCTTTTCGTAATGTGTCGCATGAACATAGCTGTTCGGTTACCCTTTTAGTGTGGTGATAATAGCTGGGTTCGGCCTAGGTCAGTAGACTGATACTTCCTCTTCATTATTTCCTTTATGTACGATCTGAAGAGCAGAATGCTTCAGCAGGCGTAAACTTACTCTAGTCATCTTAAAAGGTAAGAATTAAAATTTTCCAATTGCTACATTTCGTGTAATGTTCCGCATTAAAGTTTTTTTTATAACTAAGTATGTACAGCTGTGGAAAAAAGTTGCCACTAGTGATTATTTCTGTCGCTATTCATCCTTGAGTATCGAACCTTTTTGACTTATTGGATAAATAAAATTTTTAATTGAGTCAGACAGTTTGCATAAGGGGCCGCCGTCATATTAAAAATGTTACGAACTTTAAAATTTCTAATAGCAACACCCAGTTTTAATAATTTAAAAATGTGAAGCATCCTCAAAAACCTCTAAATCTAAGTTTTTGTTATATTTGGATGAATATTTGAGTTCTTCAATCGAATCACTTGATGCCCTTTGGGGACCATCTCTAAAATGACCAGCGGGGTCTGTAGGTTAATTGGATTGAGAGATGCAAAAGAAGCTTAAGGGTAAATATCTTGAGGAAGGGGCCAACGCGGTGGATGTAAAGTCAATGAGGATGAAGCCCTACAGTTATTTTAAGAATACTTTCCAGTTTTTTTTTTAACTGGCAATAATTAAAATATTTATATAAAAGTATTATTAACGTGGTAAAGAAGTCTGTTCGTACTTCCCTGACAAAATCGGTTCTATCCGTCTGATTTTAAGAATTTTCATTTTAGAAAGATACGACAGCAGAGTCCCATCTTTAATACTTGTTGTCCTTCTGTCTGTACGTCCGGACGGACATCTGTCCTCCTGTTAGCCGACGAATTTCCCATTTAATTAGCATTGAAATTTAATTTTTAGTCATTTAAATTGCTGTTGCCACATCAACAAAAGCGCACGAAACCTAAATTAAAATTTTAGGAAAATGAATATTTTTTTTCATATAAATCGGTTTGGAATAACGTCATAACTTAGCACTAAGTGATTCTTTGATTTTCATCATTTTTTTACTAAGAAAGCGGTTCACAATGTTGCTTTTTCTGCTCAAAGAGCTAATTGGTATTAATTTACATTTCGTCATTTATTAATGCAATTTTGCGTTGTTTCATGTTTTATTACAAATGTTTTGGAAATATCGGGTTTTTACAATTTTTTGTTATTTATTTAAGTATAAGAAGCCCGCGTCATTTAAGGCAATATTTTCCAAACATTACCAAATGTCAAGGAAAGGATGGTAGGATTTTGCTCATTCAATTTTATATAATTCTTCAAACTGCAAATAAATTTAGCAAATGATAAAGTATATTTAATTTGCGAAAGAAAATTAATAAAGGCAGCCAATTTTTAGCGTTGAAGACTTCAAATTGCAACTGAGTGATTTTTTCGACGATATTTTTCCTAAGGTGACAGTTACTGTTACAAATATACTTGTGTTTCGACGAGAATTGCATTTAAGTATTTAAATAACAAAGTGTAGGCTTTTAATTCTTTTAGAACTTCTTGTTCCAATAAGTTTCTACAGTATAGTTACCAATATTTTAAGTTTAATAAGAAACAAATCGCAGAATAAATATCGTTGACTATCATGAATCAACCTTAAAGCCTTTTGTTGTATCATACTAAAGAAACCTTAAGGTCGTAATTCAAATATTTCCTTTTTTACAAGGCGGTGTTTGTTTATAAAGTTCACATTTAATCTCTTATACAACCCCCTAAGTGGTAATTAAAAAGTAAATTGTGATTTACTCAGCAAATTATGGATGAACATTTTTAAAAATTAGGATTTCGCCTAAACTTGTACGAAATTCATTTCCGTAAAAATATTAAGGGGTTTCTAATCGTAAGTTTTTCAAAAAATTAAAATAATTATTTAAAAAAAAGTGTTTTAAATACCCCAATAGCGTATGCATTTTATTTGAGTTTTTATATTTATCACTCTGTAAAAAATATTCGTTATCTTAATTATTTATAGATTGGGTAAGTTTGCTATGTGCAACTCATTTAACATTACAGCCCCCTAAACTTTGCACGTCTCTAACTACACTTATAATGCTTCAAAAATAAAACTTGGTACTTGTTAAAATCTGTCAAATATTTGAATTATGTACTTAAAAAAAGGGTGTAATTCGAAGTTAGTAACATATTTAAAATGAAGACGGCCCCTTATGCAAATTATGTCTTATGAAATCAATTAAGAATGTTATTTATCTACTAAGATGAATAACGGCTGAAATCACTGGTGGCAACTTTCCACATCTGTACGTTATGTGTGTTTTGTACAATTTTTGAAACGATTTGTGAAGATATTCATTTTTTGATTACTTTTAGAACTAATATTTTATTTCTTGCTTTCTAGGCTGTGTTTTATATTCAAGGTTTCGGATGTTTCATGACATTGACGTTAATGCTAATCAGTTTTGGTACGACAAGTGTTTCAGCTAAAATTATTTATTGAGCACTGATGTTGGATCAATTGACCACTGCTTACACTTTTAATGTAATGGGTTGAGTTGCTATTCATAAGACTAGAAAATAAAAGATGGTAATTCTTTCGTATGGCATAGTCATCTGACCAGTTGTCGGAAATAAGGCCTTTTATATTGATTACTATATTTAGTCATTTGACTAACCACACGAACAAGGTAATAACTAAATTTAAGGATTAAATTTTTACTAGTAATGCTAGTAAGGAATCACTTGATCAGTGTGGTGTTTCAAAAATTTAGCTTCATTTTTATCTGGCCTAAGGAACTAAGTATCCTATAAGATGAATTTGATCACTTTGGCTACGGAAGATTTTTGCTTTCGCGTAATATGTGTTGGGAATATCAATATCGAATCCTTAGTTGTACAATGTACGGCCGGCGGGGGCCCGTTTTAGAAGTGAAAGTGTTAAAGATTCGAATTTTAAGTTACTTAAGCTTCAGTTTTCTTAAATGTCACTTTGATGTGCAAGACCTTCTCGAAAATTTAATCAGTATGAGATAACTTACTAGTGTGCCATACAATTTCCTAAGCGGTTTCCGTATGTTTTCACTGTAATTCAGGGTTTACACCGTATCTTTGAGCCTTGTGATTTCTTTGGTATACTGTCTTGCAAGGCCATAAGAGGCTGGAGAACTCAGTCGCAAAGGCACTGCCTTGCATGCAAAAGGTATTAGATTGATAAGAGGCCGACGACTGAGCTGGCACCCAAATCAACCTTAAACTTTAATTTGAAGCAAAAAAAATAGAAATACCTAAATATTGTGACGTACACTTAAAACAAACGAGCGGTTTTAACTCACTCTGAGTTAATTTCCACTCCTTTCTGGTGCCGAAAATGCACTTCCCCTATAGGTGTGGATTTCACTCTTTTGTTTTAAGAGTGTAAGGATTTGTTTTTATCTGCGTTATTGTGTCCCTAATACAAAATTCACCCAGTTGCAAAGTTGCAACTGTGTAATTCTAAAAAATTCCTATTGTGTTAACGTTCTTTTAAATATACTCAAAATGCAAGTAGAGAGCATGAAATGTATACTACTTTTTGCTACTTGGATTTTGAAGTAAACTAAAATTAATCATTATTACTGCTTTCGTAGTCTATAAAATGTACTTTTTTTTAATTTACATATGTATCGTTTTGAAAGTTTATACACTGTTATAATGTTTCTTATTAAATCGGTAATTTATTTTTAAAATACATAAATTAATAAAAATAATTGTTTGATTCTAAAAAAAATATGACGCCCGCCGTCATCAGCTTTCGTTTAGCTCTAGTGCGCTGATAAGCCTACCTAACCCCAAAAAAAATGTTTATGCATTTTAAAATGAGCCTTAATCAACTAATTTTCAATACAGTAGTGTAATTTCGTAATTTGATCGTTTCAAGCTTCCTTTGTATCCTATTTAATCTTATTTTCTCTTTCTTTTATATTTAATCTCATTATTTTTTTCATAGATTGAAGATAAGCCGAACACAGCATGAAAGTAGCCAATTTTTTGCGCTCCAAATTCATGAAAGTTGGCACAAAAGAGAGGATAGCCAGAAGAAGAAATCTTCTACCAACTGTCCGGCATTATCACTATTCTCTGAAACAAATGAATTGTTTATAAGGCGACATAATTTAGCTACAGAATACGTAGTCTCAGATATATATTTTATCAGCATTAATTATTTAAGAACCATAAATATAGCAAAATTGAATCGCAAATATAAATATAAAAAGTTGTATTGATGTGAAATAAATATATACTCTATATTTTGTAAACCAATTGTATTGCTAAGTTCTTATTTCAGATTTTAATTAAATGATCCAATTTCTTGCACCTGTGCTAACCCAAACTATCTTGATGAAACTGATTTATAAACTCCAAAACCCTATCAATATATTATGCAGGTCTTTGAAACTGATGCTTATTCCCTTAAAATGTTCTTTTCCCATTTTAAGCATACATAAAGTACGATGCAAAAGTTTAGACAATGACGTAATTTAGGTCTGAGGATAGGTCTGAGTCAAATATTTATAATTTTTTCTTTTTTTATATTCTGCTTATCTTTAGCTTTAAGATCAAGAATATTGATTTCTGTTCAGTGGTTTTCTTTTAATAAGCATTTTTGAGAAACTCTTAACATCAGTTCTTACCTAAACCTTGCTTTTCTTTTTCCTGAAGTATGTTTTTCAACAGTTAGGAAAATTTTTCTCAGGAACTATAAAATATATGAACTTGTTATCTTTTGTTATTTCTTCCCCATTATTGGCTCTTTGATTTAAACTGAGGAATTTTAAATATCTGTACAAAAAAATTATATTACTTAAAATCTGACTTTTTTGGTGTTTTCCAATACATATTTTTAAAAAAATCACTGCAAAAGTATTTTTTAATATTTTAAAATATCCTCAGTTTAACTCAAGAGCTATATGTAAGAAACAAAATATAAAAAATCAATGATATCTCGTATAGTTCCTGAGAAAAATGTTCCTAAAGTTAGGTAAATTAACATGGGCGAGGATAGAACCATCTGACTCCCCTTAAAAGTTTTGCCACGAATTCGTTGATTTGGAGATATGCATTGGCCGATTTTCTTGATGAAACGTTCGAATCAGTTGATACACTTTGCCCTAACCCCCAGCAGTTCTACATAGATTCCCTGGTTCACCTACCTTTTAAGATTCTGATTTTAAAGACCTTCACTTAACTTAAGACCCCAGCAGAATCCTACACGTATATTTTTAATCTAAACGTACTTTTCATACAAATATATACTAAAAAGTATGTTTTGCAAATTGTTAAATTATTTTTAATAGTTACTGGGAGACACGCCTTAAGCTCTAAAAATACATTTTTTTGTGCTATAAATGCAGAAAAAAAGGCTATCACTTATTTGTAGTTAACAGTTTTTAATGCAAAATTAACTACTAAAAGAACTTTCTGAAAAGTTTAAAGAAAGAGCTAGTTTAAAGTTATTTTTTAAGAACTCTAATATTGCATTGACCCTCGTTCAACTTCATTTTTTATAAAAATAAATGACTGATACCTGTAATCAATGGCTGAAAAGTGATTTTCGAATTTTCTTCTATCGGATCAGGTCAATTTCGAAACTAACTTGTTAATTGTTTGTGGGGAGGTTTTAAAAAATGTCCCCAAAGGGGAACACCAAGTTGCAAGTGTGTTATAGTGTTATAGTGTTAGTCCCCAAACTATTTTCGAGCATGTATCATTCATGAACTTCTGTGGAATGATTCATCAAATATAGTGCTTTATATATAAAGTGAATCCACCGATGTACGATTTTTAACGAAAATATGGACTGATAGAAAAGCATTTTGTTTGACAGTGATTATGCTGCTTACGCTGCATGGTGATTTCTATTAAATTGTTTTCTACTTCATTTGGGAATAGAAGGGATTGTGAAAAAAGTTTTGGCTCAATAGTTAAGATTAAGTTTCGTAACGTTAACAACATCAATGTTCTATTCTTCTTATTGTAGTTTGAATTAAAGCTGTAAATCTTATTTTCGAAACGTTACCGAACAACTAGCTATATTGTACAGTTATTACTTGGTAAATCAGAATATAGGAGAAATTAGAATAGTCATAATTTAAAAAAAAAAATGGATGGTTCGAATGGCACCACTGAGATAATTAAACTGCTATTAAGTGCAACACATACGTGGCTAGAGCGAACACTTAAAATGAGATAAGTGAAACTGCTTAATATTTCTATTGAAGTTTTACGATGTCTATAACTAAAATCCAAATAATTTAAATATTTTAATTGCTAAATAGATTTTTTTTCAAAATGAAATTGAAGTACATCAATAATATTTTGATTTATTATATTTCATGCTTCAATAGACCCAGCAACATAAATGTTTATGGTATTTTTAACCTATGAACCACTATGTTAATAAAAGCTAGATATTATTCAGAACAAACGATTAAATATTTGATCAGTTCCAATTTAAAAAAAAAATCAACCAAGTATACCCACAACTTGTCCTTGATAAATATATCGCTCAAACTTATATGTTTATGAAGCCTATGTTAATAAGTATTAAGGTGTTTACTGACAAATTAGACAGTCAAAATGAGTTTAATACTGGTATTTGTAATGATTGGAAATATAATAGATCATTGCTTTGGGATACTCATTACAGAAACTTAAATAATTCAATCATTTACAATAAACTATTCGCAATACTCGGATATTGAGATTAGATTTTACATAATATACATGTGATAACTTTTTTTAGTCTATACAAGAAAGTATTGATTATTTGATATGAATTTTAAAATTACTAATAAGGAAACCATTGAGTTATCTGCCATTTTTCCGAGTTTAGTACATCATTAACAATTTTTAGGGCGAGTTTGAAAAAAAACAATACTGTTATGAGCTTTTAAACTTGGATATGTTTTGTTATACTGTCGGCAAAATGATCTTAATTTGTTGCAAGATCGTACAGTGAAATTATACTCCTTAACCTATACAAAAATTGTACCATTATACTCCCTTGTTTAAAAAAAATAGTCAATCTTCCTTATCCAGCGAACAAATAATATTCCAAACAAGAGTTCAACAAACTGACTTCGCATTTAAATGGTCTTGATCATAGTTTTTTAAAAAAAGACAAAAACGTCAATGATAGAAGCATCGTGAAAATTAGCTTAATTGAAACAATACGTAACAAATAGTATTTGGCAATTGATGATTTTAAATAATCTGGAAATAGACGATGAAAATGTTTTGTTTATACTAAAGTTTATTCTAAATCAACTTATTCTTTTGTAGTGAAAAAATTTAGATTTTGTCAGAAAGTAATTTTCAAGCGATAAATACGATTTATTTCCTAATACGAGCCTGGGAATTTAGTTATAAGCAATTAGACAAGTTGAATTTCAGTTATATAAAGTAATGATTTAAATTTTCCTACACAATACAATTCAATAAGATTTTCAAACTATTTGTTCTCTTAAAATAAAAACTCCTTACCAGTCACTGGTACATCCTTATTGTAGAATAAAACATAATATATTAGTTATAAAAATCCGAAAATTAGTTTAATTGAGGTGTGTGCAAAAGGTATTGAACTTTTCGAGATTACCAAAAATGTTTTATTGGTCAATGTGTCAGTTTTAATTGCAATTAAATGATAAATATGCATTCAAGCACTAATCACAATTTCAAATCAGCCAAAACAAATTAGTGAACTACAAATTTAATGACAAAACTAATTTACAGAACAAACGTTTATTTGGAAGAACATAACTTTACACATAAATTACACAAAATAGACGTTTTACAATGCATAATATTTTTAATATATTTTTTTAGTAATGCAAAAACAATTGCAGCTGTTGAGTGAGATTTTACTTTGTATATTCAACGTATGAAAAAGAATTACAAATGAAAGAAATAGAGTTCATTAAGAAATAAGTACAATTCGTAAATATACACATACAAATTTTACAGTCACATAGAATAGTAGAGTGTAAAGGTAACCAACTTTGGAATTAAAAGTGGTTGATCAATTAACAATTTCGGCACTTCACTTGCAATTCAAAACTTAACAATTCTTAGTTTAATTTAAATTAATGAATAAACGACATAGAACAAATCCTAAAAAGGATTCCTGTAGTAAACTATTGTTAGTTCATACGTCTTAAATTTGAATAAGCATATTTTAAATTTCAACTCTTAGTTTTATTGAAGAAAATGTGCACGTACTAAAATATAGCTTTTTCGTGAAATGCAATACATTTACTTTCACCGCAACATGAAAGCAAAAAGTTTTGCATGACCGAATTGGCAACAGTGTTTTTCAAGTTAAAATTTAAGTCAAATTGAAAAGATTTAATTTTCATTTAAATAATTTAAAAATTCTTTTAACTAGGTGCATTTGGCATGTTTAATTAGATATTTAAAACAGTTGATTCTTAAATTGCGAGATTAAGAGTAGATTTAAAGTTAAATGATTTGAGTGAAAAAATTGGAATTATAAATAAAATGCCTAAAGTGTATATTGCCATTCAAATTTGTTATTTATTAATAACTGATTATATAAAGTTTACATTATTTCTAGTAGCAAGTATTTCTATAATGAACTTTTAGTTTAAATATACATTGAAAAATATTCAGTGAAGTGAGCTATTTACAATGAGTACTGGTCAGTTTGGCAGCAAAAGTTATTAAAAAAACAATATAACGATAGTTTCAGTGGAGAAAAAAAATACAAGCATTGAAAAATAATTCTTTCGTGAAATGCAATACTATTACTTTCACCGCATCTTGAAAGCAAGAGTTTTGCATGACCGAATCTGCAGTGTGAAATATAAATTTAATACAAAATGTCTTAATTTAGGAATTCAAAAAGGCTGTTTTACTTGTGCTTGCAGAAAGATACAATAACATTCAAAATAGGTACAATATTTATGAAGTTTTAAATATGTTTATTGATAGTCAAGTTAATTATTTATAAATGAAAGGTTAAATACATCTTTTGCAAGTGTTCCTATTGGAAATTACGGGTTAATATGAATTGAAACAAAATTCTGAAAAAGAGCTAATTACATTGCACAGCACAGTTTGTGCAGAAAAAGTAGTTAAAAACTAACACAAGCACAATTTTAAACTATAAAATAGCAACAATAGAAAATAAATCAACAGACAAAACACTTAACAATTCAGGCACTTTACTTGCAGTTCAAAGTTTGAACTAAGAATTATTAACTAATCCTTAGTTTTAATTGCATAAATACACATAAAGTAATGACACGAAGTTAAGACACATACTAAAAAAAGGAATCCCAGTAGAAAACTATTGTTCATGAATTTCAAAAATTAAGTAAAATTTAAATTTCCACTTTACTTTTAGTGGAGAAAATGCGCAAGCACTAAACTAACTAATTCGCGAAATGCAATACCATTACTTTCACCGCATCTTGAAAGCAAGAGTTTTGCAAGACCGAAACAGCGACAGTATTACGTTTAAGTTTAAACACAATTGAATTAAAATTATTTGAGATTTTTTACTCGTGCTTGCCGACTAAATACTTATACTTTTTCAACCATTTCTATTGTAAATTAGATTTTTTTCTTTAAAGATGCAAGTGAGCTATTTACAATATACTGAACACCTTGTGCAGCAAAAGCAAGTAAAAACACAAATATAACGTGAAAACAAATGTAAAATGTTATTATAAATAGAAAATAACTTATACATAAAACAAACATTAAATAAAAAAAAAACTTTTGCAGAAATCAACTGAAGAAACTCAATTTTGAAAAATAATTTCGAAACCGGAGCAGAAATTGCAGATATAGTTTAAAAACATTTGGATAATGCGAAGTTATGTTGTACATTAAACTATTGGGAGTAAATGATTTAAAACTAAGGAATTTTATTGAAGGATTTTAAAAACGTTCGAATAAAAAATATATTTGGAAATATTTGGTTTCGGTTTAGAAATTGGTTAAATAAGTGAAGCAATTAATTGGTATTTTCATTAAGATTCCACACAGATCAGACATGTTTTTTCCTCTAGACCAAATTAAGAATTGCTTTAAAAAACTACCGAAATCAAATTGATGCCTTCAATCATATAACCGTAAATCTTAATTATAGAGATGCCCAAATCTACAGACATTTTTTTTTCGTTGCTCTATCCTGTGTAGTAAAGAAAGACCACGAAATAACCTTGTTTCGGTTTCCTTGCTGTTTAGATGCTCGGGGAAAAGATTTTGCAAAGTCTTCAATAACATGAAAACTTCAAAAAATGAATAGCATTTTCTCGCAATTTTTTTGTTGGATTCGGCACATTAAACTATTGGAACAAAGAATCAAATGAATTTAAAATTTAGGAATTTCATTAGATAAAAAAATTAAGTTTAAAAATCGTTCAAACATTATTTGTGGAAAGCAATGTATATTTAGATACTTTTAGGACTCTAACATGCTTTTCAGTCTTAATTATTTTTAAAATGTTTGAATTTGGTTACACTTCACACCAGGCAAAGTTCTCCCGAACCTCTTGGAAATTACAAGTAATCATATGTTTGGCTTTCTGGTTTATAAAAAGATTTATTAGTTTAAATACTACATCGTTGTAGAAACTGTGCAATGTGTCATTTATTCTTATCGAAGCATTAAAAAAAATACTCCTTGCAAGAAATAATGTTGCAGTCAACTTTAATCGTACGATTTTGTCAGACCATTCAAATCCAACTGTTAACCAGTTCTGAAACAACTTATATGCATGTTTGTAAAAATTCAAACTCAAACGAACCAGGAACAAGCTCTTCTAAATAATCGACAGAAAATGGTATATTTGACAATTTCTCTAATTGCGTTTTAAGACAAATATTTAGTTTAATACGTATATTCAACTTTAGGACAGTTTTTAGAAAAACTGCTAAGAGCGTAACACTTGATGTTAGATTGTTATCAGTGACACGATTTTCGGCGAATTGCAACTGTCCTTTTGGGTAAAACTAAACATTTGTAAACCTTCAGGCTGCATTCGGAATCTGCAGCTTCTAATCTTTCAGAAAAGTACACAAGTTCTGCACTTCGCGTTTCATGCAATGCGTCCCCTGGTGGCAAGAGCCCATGCTCTATACATTGTGGAGAATACTTAGCGATCTCCTAACAGCAGTTGGCATGCTTAGAAAACCTGAATCAGATTGAATGCACTGCTGGTACTCCGACAATACGCCGATCGCTTCAAGCCGGGCAAGGAAAGAAAACAAGATTATTAACTTTTGTCAAACCATATCAGCCATACGTATCCAAAGGTCTCCCAAAGACCAAATAGAATTTCATGGTTGGTATCTATGGGAAGTGCAAGCAGCTACAAGTAAAATGTGATTTCAAGCTTAGAGTGGTCGTGCAATACATGAAAATTAGAAGGACACCAGCTTGTGAATTCTACGCTAGTTCTAAAAGCAGCGTTTCTCATAGCTTGTATTATGACCAGTTTAATTGTCTATTGTAAAGTAAACCCCTCCCAAAACGAACTCAAATATAACTTGTATGGCTAGTTTGCACAGAATTTGCAGTGATTTGTATCTGGGCCTTTTGGTATGCCTTAAGTCTAAAAATACAAACTATAAACCCAAAATATAACTACTTACAAACTAATGTGCGCATTTAACCAAATGATGCCTCACAAACCACAC